>JAOEGS010001859.1:75064-89122 GCA_025447755.1 Corythornis vintsioides | reverse complement strand
TCTTAGACATGAGGCTAGGAGGGGGTGTAGGTGGTGGAATTTATGGCGGCGTGGGAGTGGGGAGGGGTGGGGGGGGCGGGGTGGGAGGCAGACTTGTTGAGAGGTGAATGGGAAGAAAAAAGGTCAACTCCTAGAAGGAAAGAACAGCATGTGAAATGAAGGGAGTAGAAGTGTCAGAAATACAAGGGAAAACAATTTCTCTCTCAAGACAGTGTATTGAAACCTTTAACTAATGGCCTGTCCCTCATCCCCCAAATAAACTGTTTTAGTACCACTAGGCTTCTTTCTGAATTAAAGAACTCCCTGGTGTGAAGCATCAGCTGCTCCCTGATGAGGTATGACCATGGGGAAATTTAGTATTCATTTTAGTCATAGTGTTCATGCAAACACAGAACATGGAAACATTTATATCTAGGAAGCATGTTTAAAATAATGCTATAGATAAAGGGAAAATTGAAGTAGGAAGAGGAGCTCCAAACTGGAAGACCTCTGCCAGGAATTATTATTCTTTGATGCTGGTAGATCAGTAACACTGTTGTGAGAAAAGTTCATCTGGGAGTTGAGCTGGAATAAAAGACAGGATCTTGGGGTGATATGGAAGAAGTGAGCCCATCACTATTGCTAATAGGATTTTTTTTTCTATATTAAAGGACATTTAACTGGTTCTAAAAAGAATTCAAACCCAAGTAACATTCATGGTGCTCTGGATAGGAAAGATAGCCATGTCCATGAAAGACAAAATGGTCTCGAGATACCTTAGAGCCAAGACTCACTTCTTAAAGAACTAAACTATTGGTTTTCTAGAAGTTCCAAAAACTTAGTAGATTTTCCATCAGCAGAGTAGATGATACCTCATTTGTTATCAATTTACTTCTTCAGGTTCACTTCCCATGTGAATTATCTGTAGTGTCAGTGTTTCCATTGCAGCCTTTCCTCTGGGACAGGAATAGGAACTCCTACTTACTTTTAGAACTTCTTAGTTCTACAACACTTGTAAAATGGCATCAAAATTGGGTAACATTTGAAATAATTATGGTGAGGATGACAGATACATATGCATACATGTATAAGAATGTATATATATATAGATGATCACAGAACACTATCATGTGAGATTCGTGTCCTTGGGAAACCAGATAAATTATAGCATTTCATGCTGAAGAAAATAACTGTGTCCATTTTTTGTTGATCTGAGAGTTTGAGAGTTTAATTACTTTTAAGAGTTTCAATAAAATTGCAATAAGTGGAGAATTTTGGAAAATAATTAGATCCTCTAATATTGGGGGTTTTTTTTATCCCAAATTATTTTCTAGACTGTCTTTGTATCACCAACTTTGTGATTCTTAGCCCTTTCCAAAAATTCAGTGGAAAAAATTACATCTAAATTTTAAAAAAACAATCCCCAAACATGTTACAAAAAATAGAACAAAAAGAACCTCAGCCATAGATGCAGGTTTCTAGATAGTTTTTCCTCTCTCCCATGCCACGCTGGTAGCAGTTGGAGTCTTTGAGGGATCAAAATATCTTCCTGCCATAGAAATTTCATACAAGAGCGTGCTGCAGGCGTCCTGTGTACACAGATGGACAAGAGAAGCATCATTTCTGGAGAAACAATCTTCTAAGATTCCCTTCCTTAACCTCCCTCAAGTGAACAGGAAGACATAACATCTGTGGGAATCTGTGCCTGATAGCTGTGGAAGTCATTGAATCTGTTAAGAAGATCACAGAATCACATTATTTTCTATATTGGAAAAGACCTTTAAGATTATTTAGTCCAAACATTAAACTAATACTTGACAATTCTAGAAATCATTCTTTCTGTGAAAGCCAGATCAGCCAAGGAAAAGACAAAAAGGCATTTAATGAGATGAGGAAGAGGGTGACTATTAAGTCCGTTACCCATCTGAGGTTCCCCCACTTCCTCTCTCTGCTATGCAAACGTATTCAGCCAACTGGCACTTTAGCTGGCAAACAGAGAGCAGCAGTTTTCTCTTGTGTGTACTGGTTCAGATTTCAGCTGTGCTTGAGTAGTGTTGCTTATAAATGTTTATATTTTATTCAGAAAGCTTAATTGGGAGCTTTTCCTATCCTACTGAAGCTATACGGTTAAAAACTACTAGCAAAGTACAACTGGCAAGTCATTTTTAAAGCACAAGGCTTTAGAGGACCAGCAGTTGAGAACCATGGTGAATGGTTAGTGAAGTCACATTCTCATTGCACTCAACATAACAATAGTGACAGAGACAAGGGGTCCCTGGCCTCATCTCACTTTCATAGAATCATAGAAAGTCATAGAAATGTCTGAGTTAGAAGGGACTCTAGAGGTCATCTAGTCCTACCCACCTGCTGAGAGCAGGGACATCTTCAACTAGAGAAGGTTGCTCAGGGCTTTGTTGGATGTCTCCAGGGAAGGGGCCTCAACCACCTCCCTGGCAACATGTTCCAGTGCTCCACCACTCTCATGGTAAAGAACTTCCTTATTTCTAATCTAAATCCCCTTGTCCTTTAACTACAGGCCTCTGTAAACATGCCCTCTCCAGTCTTTCTATAAGCTCCCTTCAGGTACTGGAAGGTGGCTATAAGGTCTCCCCAGCACCTTCTCTTCTCCAGGTTGAACAATCCCAGGTTCCTCAGCCAGTCCTTGTAGGAGAAGTGTTCGAGCCCCCTGGTCATCTTCATGGCCCTCCTCTGGACCCGCTTCATCAGGTTCCTTTATTGAGGACTCCAGAAGCGGACACAGTATTCCAGGTGAGGTCTCACCAGAGCAGAGTAGAGCAGCAGAATCGCCTCTCTCGATCTCCTGGCCACTCTTCTCCTGATAGAGCCCAGGATGCAATTGGCCTTCTGGGCTGCAAGCACACACTGGCTGCTCATGTCCAGCTTCTCATCTATCAACACCCCCAAGTCCTTTTATGCAGGTCTACTCTCTATCACCTCATCCCCAAGCCCATATTGATAGTGAGGGTTGTTCCAGCCCAGGTACAGGACCCTGCACTTGCTCTTGTTGAATCTCATGAGGTTCACCTGGGCCCACCTCTCCAGTCTGTCCAGGTCCCTCTGGATGATATCCCAATCCCTCTGGTGCATCCACACCACTCAGCTTGGTGTCATATGCAAACTTGTTGATGGTGCTCTCGATCCCACTGTCTATATAATTGATAAAAATGTTAAACAACACAGGCCCCAGCACGGACCCCTGGGGGACACCATTTGTAACTGCTCTACATCTGGACTTTGAGCCACTGACCACTACCTTTCTGTCTAGTTTAAGTAAGTAATATCACTTTTTGTGTTTTTAATTGTAATGGAGTAATTGATGACACTAGAGAAAGTGTTTATTGTCATATTAGTATTTTTAGCAGGTCTGCTTCAACATAGGATTTGGTGAAGCATGTGTGATGTTGCAGATGATCCCTGAGATGCTTGCTCATGCTTCATCACTGGCACAGACACAACCATTAGTTATTACTAATTCTTCTCCATTTTTACTCCCTCTTCTTCACTGCCTGGCAAAACTCTTCACTGAAGTCACTGCATCCACTGTATTCTGGTATTTAGTACTGCAAATGGGTGTTACTCTGCCAAACTTGCCTCCCAACTGAACTACATAAGACAAGTGCCTTCTTCCTTTGATCTATGGCTCAAACCAAAGGAGTTGCAAGAAAGAAGGCAGAGATAGGATTATGTGAGAAAATGAAGAAGAGTCATGGGTGTTTCAGTCACAACTTGGCCCCTTCATTATTTGTTCAAGTGTATTTCTGGGAATTAAAAACAAAACAAAACAATCCTAGTATGCCACTCTGCTTGTACCTATCCCTATATACTTTATCATCAAAATGGGGAGTGGATACCAAAGAAGTTTGTTTTCATAAGAGTTGAGGTGTTTTTTAATACAATACTTTTCTGCAGAAGTAACTACTACACAAACTAGGCAGGTCCCTGCTGAGTCTACCTGGATCATCTCACTTGAGAAACTTGGTATCTTATAGTAAAATACACTCCCAGTAAGGTCAATAGACATTATAGTGACTTCCAAGAAGTAATTTCAGTGCTTCTGTTCTTTCTTTCAGTGTATTCTGTTAACTTCTTTTCCAGAATTTATTGAGATCGAGCTATTGTAGGAACATTGAAACCAATGGGTTGATCTGGATAATAATCCAAAACACAGTTCTTTGTATTTAAACTTATACTGAGTTATAGGGAAGGTCTTAGAGAGAGAAGAAAGAAGCATGAATCCATTTGCAAAGTTTCTATATTACATAGCCAGATTCTTCTAACTACTTTTGATCTCAAAAGGTGGAGACATGGGAAACTTTTTCTTAAATCAATAGGTCAGTAGTTCTCTGTGGAGTCAGGGAAAGACATGATGTTTGCATGCAGCCATTTTTGATTATGGGAAAGGTGAATGAGCTCTGCAGTCTCTTACCCGTGGTGCTGGCTGCATATATACTTTAACATACTGCCACTTAGTGATAGGAATGCAGTACAGCATGAGAAGCCGCACTTTGTTTCTATGAAGGAGTAGACATCTGTGTTGGGCAGCGGTGGTGGGCACGGGAGCTTGATTTGGTTTCAGCTGGATTTGGGTTGGTTTTTTACAAATAGTTTTCCATTAATCTTTTGTTTCAGGTCATCAGAGGTTATATAAGGCTATTATTGGAGGAAGTCAATGTGACTCATTCATAGCCTTTTACTTCTCTTCATTGTTTCAGACCTATCTCTCTCATGCTTTGACTGCAGCCCATCTTGTATTTAAAGTTGATTTTGGACCTGACATGTAGCTTGTCTGAATCTCACTGAATCCAGTGAAAATCAGCCTCTGAAATAGGGCAGAAGAATTGAGCTCCTAAACTTTTTCTTGATTGTGTCTTGACTCCCAAACTACATTCTCTGGATTTTACCGTGTGAGTGTTCCAAAGCATAAATATCCCTCATGGGAGCTACTGCAACTCATGTAAAATTTTCTGTTTGTTCTTATTGTCCTAAGCATGAGATAAAATGACTCTCAGTTTAGTCACACACACAAAAAAAACCCCTTCATGTTCCCTGACTGTAAGGTTTCTTTTCATTGCAAAAATGTAGGACCTGTAGGATCTTTCTGATCTTTCAATCCATTTCAAAATGACTGAGAGTGACAGGATAGCATATATTTTCTGTCATGTGTTTGACAAGCTCCACATTAAAATTTGTTATTTTGAGGTGTTCACCTCAATTTTTCATACGGGAAGCTTTCTTTTTGCTCCTCTAATCAAAAGAAGACAATGTTGCCATCTCTTGCATGCACTTATAGGGAGAAAAAAATATTTTATGATGTAGTTTTTTTTTGGTCCCTGAAGTTACCCCCATATGCTTCGAGAAGTCCATCTTGCCTTGTTTTGGTCCTTACTTTGGTCTCGTAATTTCCTTTCTAAATGTGAACTTAGACCTTGTCTTATTTTCCCATATATTATGGTAGAAAAAAACCCCGATACTATTATTTAGAGAGAAGATTGATTTGGAAAGAGAGATTGCTACTGCTACAAGTTACGCTTATGTTATCTTGCTAGTGAATAAAATGAGATAGATAGCAAGATTTTAAGCAAGTTCTTCTATCTCTTTGATTAGTTTTAGAAATCATATTAGTTAAAAGATCTCTTCTCCTGGTGATTGCTTTCTACTTTCCCACCATTTACAGTAATAATTGCAAAAGCAAGTGGTGGAATGTGAGGTTTAAACCCGTATTTTATAGGTCACAAATGGACTCTAAAAACACTGCAGTTTTGCAATTTCATCTAGAGATCATTATTAGATAATACCAGTAGTAAATTATTTGCTGCTCATATACTTCCTAATATGCAGTACCCACAGGTAATTATTCTACCATTATAGGTGGAATAAGGGAAAAGTACATTTGAGCACTTTTAAGAATTGTACACACTATGAGCAAACCATTGCCCTAGCATTACATACCCAGAGAAGCCATATTATTGCACATGCTGGACTTGAATCAGATGTGCCACTGTCACCGAGAGCAAGAGTCCTGGAATTACTGACCTGCAGGGAATTAATCCTCATCCCTGATGGATCTCAGTAGGATTACTCTGGGTGCAAACAGGTGTAAAAGAAGCCAGTATCACTTTTTTTGTAACATGACCTAAAAGTGCCTGTAAGTCTTCATCAAATACATGGGCTGCTTTTTGGTTTAGAAAATCTGTTTAGATTCAGGTTTTTTGTTCAGATTATGCCTACCCAGTATGATAAGGATTCATATAAGACTTTTCTGTCTTAAAGTAGAACATGAAGTCTGAGAGGCCATGACCATTTTGCCAACACAAGTATAATGGAGTCACATTCCCTTTTATGGGATAAAATTGTCAAAACAAGGAGGGTTATCATTGTGCTTTTTTAGAAAAGCTAACTAATTTGGTGATGACTAGCATTAACCACTTTACTGCAGAATAATCTACCACATCATCACCTGTAACTTACACACAGAGTAAACTGTGTACTGTATTTCTAATCAAACCTATATTATGTTTTCTTGTCCATTCCAGAAACCTCAAAACCACGTTTTCCATTATAAATTATCATCAATTCAGGCAACCCACATTATTTCCATACTACCACAGACCCATCTGTCTGCCACAAAATAATTATCCTATGTAATATAAATGATAAATCTAATGGTAAATTAAATTAATCCAAAACACACTTTTTACCTCCAAGAAAGCACAACTAGAAAGAAAAATACGTTGACAACAATTTCACTATTAATGTGTTGTGCTGAAAGCTCTGCATTAAGTTAATACTGCCACTGACAAAATTGCTTAAAAGTAGTGAACAATAATACCAGGATAGCTTTGATTGAAGCTTTCAATATCTTTGTGAGTAAAGGTCTGCAGAAGTCTTTATAATGTCTTACCACTTTTAGTAATGTCATCTGGGCTCCCTTTCTAAGCAAACATTCTTTCTATAAATACATCTGATGTGTGAAGTTTTTGTATTAGGTTCTGCAACACCTCCACCATCCAAAACAATCCTTTGAAAATTCTATTATATTGTGCAAAGACTCAAAAGAAGAAAAAATCCTACCTGCTTCAATTTTGGTTACTGGTAACAATAGCTGAGTCACATTATAGAACTACACACAGTCCTCAAGACTGGGACTTAAGGAGTTGCCCTCTACTGAAACTACCAAATATAGTTACTTCTCTGTTTAGTGTGTTGGGAATGTACTGGAGACCTGAAGAAAATTAACCCCAAATCCAGAGGAACTCTATATCAGCATCAACTTTTTGATTTTAATTTTTCACAGGACTCGCAGCTCAAGCAGATGCCCCTTATGAAAAATGCTGTCAGCAGATGGAAAGGACTTGTCAGAACTGTGCCTGGAAGCACAGAAGGCATGCTGGCAGGGTATCCATGTTAGCTAATACCATCAGAATCTTTTAAGTCATCCCAAATTTTTTAAAAGACTTGTCATTGTTTCTCAAGTAGATAAAAGCTTCATTACATTTCAGGATACTGATGCTGCCTTCTTCATGAGTTAGATGATGTTAAACACCACTAAAAATTGATAAAGAATCAAATCGCTGCATGATTTACAAAATAACAGTCAAGTGACACAACATTAAAAGGCTGATCAGCCTTCAGAATTATTGCAGTGTGTTTATTTTTTAGATCATATTTAGTCTTTGAAATGTCAAGTTCAGTGATCCATCTGAGCTGCAAATGTGGATCAACATACATGGGAATGTCATCCTCTTGGAGAAGAGTTGAAAGCAGTTGCAGATGGATTCATTACAGAACTTACACCTGTTCTGCATAAAATTCATGAAGAACAATGTAACTAGCTAGCCTCAGTTCTGCTGCTTAACAGGTCTAACTTTTGAGTAGAATACCCAGCTTTTAGCATTCAGGCAAGCAGGAAAGCCAAGGTCATTGTACCTGCCCTCTCCTGCTGTTGTTGTGAAAACTAATGAACCTACAGCTCCTCATCACATATTTTTGATACAACTCTGGAACCATACTTGGTGACATGCTGTTAAAGCAAGAGCCTAAAGCAAGTCTCCTTCAGCCATATTAAGACTTCACAAAAGAGCTGATCTGCAGCCGGAGGTCTCTATAAATAAAGCATGCATACTCACTAACTCTGTGTACAAGAGGTAGCTGGGAAAACAACTTTTGGCACATGCATCCCAGAAGATTGTTTCTGTAGGAAACCATTAATTCTTGTGAATTTCAATGGTATTGCATAAGAGTTTCCACTGACGTTGCAACTTCTTGAAAGGAATTTCTTGAAAGACTCTGGTCATTACTGTTTTTATTGCAGAGGCTCATGCTGAACAAGTCCTTGACTCGAAGTGAGTGATGAACAGTGCATGGGAAAAATCAGAACTATAATGAAGTATAGAAGAGGAAGAGTACTTAAAAGTCCTACCAGAACTGAAAATCAGTATGAATGACATCTTGAGAAGACGTGTTAAAACTTCAAAACTCTGTCGCTGCAAACCATGGGTGACAACAAAAGAAAACAAGGAAGAGGGTTTTATTCCAGAATATGATCTTAAAGCTAAACCAATTAATTATAAACTCACACTTGACATAGCCTGTATGTTGGTTTGGGCTGGAGTAGTTAAGTTTTCTTCATAGTATGTATTATGAATTTGTGCTGAAAATGGTGTGAATAATACAGGGATGTTTTAGCTATTGCTGAGCAGACCTTACATAGAGTCAAGGCTTCTTTTGCTTCCAGCAGCATTCCACCAGCTGGGGGTGCACAAGAAGTAGGGAGGGCACAAAGCCAAGGCAGCTGACCTCAACTGACCAAAGGGATATTCCATTATTTCATACCATGGACACCATGCTCAGCATGTAAGCTGGGGGAAGAAGGAGGAAGTAGGGAATGTTCAGAGTGATGGTGTTTGTCTTCCCAAGTAACTGTTCTTTATGTGTTATGGAGCCCTGCTTTCCTAGTGACAGCTGAACACCTACCTGCCATTGAAAGGTGTGGATTAATACATTACTTTGATTTGCTTGCACAGCTTTTGCTTTATCTATTAAACTACCTTTATCTAAATCCATGGCTTGTCTCAATTTTACCCTTCTGATTCTCTCCCCCATCTCACCAGGGAGAAGTAAGTGGCTTTGTGGTGCTTAGGTGCCCGATGGGGTTAAACCATGTCAGTCTGGTGTGTGGTGAATTTCATACCTATGATTTCATCTAAATTGTAAGGTTAGGGTGGAAATTTATTTTCCACAGCTGAGTGTCTTGGTGCACTGTGGTTTCATTGAATAAAGTGGTGTAGAAATAATTCATAGCAATGTCAACTATTTTATTTTGTGGAAAACCAGATCCTTTTTATCTCTGGTATCCCATTTAAACAGCTTGCTATCACAGATGGTTTAGGGAATTTTAAAATGATGCAATGCAAAACACAATTTGTTTCTTTCTAACTTACCTGAAGAACTACATTTTTATCAGTCACACAGAGAACACACAGAGAATTCATTTTAATAAACAATTTCTAAAAACCATGCAAGCAAGACTAGAATGATGTATACAGAATGAGAGATACACAATTCTGCCTTGTCAGATCTGAAACATGCATTCACCATCATTAAAACTCTTTATTAAAAGTTAACAGATTGAAAATACAACATTTGTGATATTGTTAGTGCTACACAGAAAACTTTAATATTTAGACTCTTATCAGTAAAGCACTCAATAATTTGTTTAAATCTTGGTGAAATGAGTAGAGGTTAAAATCCATGTATAATGTTAAAGATGTGCCTACAACCTTTTTTTGAATATACATGGACTTGAATGCATGCCTTTCTGATGTATCAGTGTAAATGTCTTTTCAATTATTTTTTAAAAACTTGCAATTACATTACAAAACAACAGACTTAGTGGATGTGTAGTTTTGGTCCCAATGTGCTATCATCAATAAAAGTTTACCAGAAGCAATTGTCTCAAGAGACTATAAAGTGAAATATTTTTGGAGGCATCCCCAAATAAAACTCTGTAATTAGTAACCATTAATTCAAGTGTCTAGAATAAAAGATTCATTAGCACTAGGTTTAAATCAAATAAAAAAACACTATTTTATCTCTAAATTTAAGGTTTAAATTAATAACTCTTTTACACTTAATTTCAAGCTGTTGTAATTTTTTGTGTTTCTAATACAGACTGTACTTTTTCCCACTAGTAAATATTTACATTGGTTTGTTCTGGCAACACCTTGATATCAACTATGCCTCCATCATAGACTGGGTGGTTTTCAGGAAGATCTGGTATATAAACAGGCAGAAGCATGCTGAGATACCTTTTTTTTTTTTTTTCTTTCTTTTTGATGCCATTCAAGGGTGGAAACATCAGAAATGAATATGCTGTACCAACTCCCACATCAAATCCTGTAAGTTATGGTATAGTGTCTGGTTTGAACCAATGTGTTTGTGACAGGTATGTGTATTTCAATGTGGCTGAAATATTGCACTGAAGACTTGTATTCAGTTCATTGTATAACAACTCTCCAAAACTTCCCCCTCTGTCACATTTAATGGGTGCATTCTCTATTGCAAGATTGGCTTATGCAGACCTCTTCCAAGTCTCTGTGTACTGTCTTACTTTTTACACCCTCAATTTTGACAACTTTTATTAAGAGCAACTGTCTAGTTTCCAATCCGTTCACTGATGGCTCTGTACTGATCCTGCAAAGTGTAGGATTTTTTTATCCCAACCTCACCTGGTATACACTTGAGTGCTTCACAGAAACTCAGCTGTCATCACAGTTTAGAACAACCTTTGCTGAACTTTTGCTGTATCAAAAGAGTAGCATGAGCATTGTACAATAAAATGTATTTTCCATAAAAACACAAGAACATCTGAAATTAACTTCGCTATTACACCTCTGTACTTCATTACTTGATTCCACCTCAGCCATTCTGCAGGAGAAATGTCAAGTTAAATAGCCAATGGTGATCCAAGCTCTACCTGTTTGGTTATTGCTATAATTCTTTTTCCTGCACTCGTTCTTATATAGAGTCTTCCTCGCCAAAGCAAAGCACCAACTATTAATCGTTAAGAAAAAAAGGCCATGAATTAATAGTTTAGAAGGAGCTATGTCAGTTATAACTCTAAGTAAGGAGACTTCTGTCCACATGCTTGTATAAATTTTCCCTTTGTAAATAATTTAATTTATAATATTCATGTTCTAAATGTTGTAACAATTCAACTCTGTTGAATCAAATGCATAGATGTGTAATACTACCCATGAGATGGTATTAGCCTTTGGTTTAAATAAACATCTTATCTAGCTATGTGACAAAAAGATTGCGCTTGCGTACACACACACCCCAGATTAGTTTTGCTTTCACTTCTCTTATCAGGGCTTAATTTCAAGAAAATCAGGCACCTGTGCGTTTCAATACTAAAAGAAAGAAGAAAAAAAGTTAATCAGTTTTCCAGTGTGCAGGAATATAGTTATTTTTGATAAATCTCCCAAACTCGGAGAAATTACAGATATTGACTGCTCAATAGAGGAAATAAAGGGTTTTTTTTTTCTTTTGTCATAAAAAAATATGCTACTGGGTGCATCATTTTCACCTTAGGAAGTTAGGAATCATGCATACAATATAGTAGACATCAGCGGTCTGATAACTCAGGCTTGCAATAGATCTGTTTGAACACTTCTTCAACTTGCATTGTTTTCAGCTTGTTGAACTCTTCTCTCCTACCTGTTCTTTCCAATATAGGAAAAATGAAAACTCAAAAGGGGAGTAAAAAAGGAAGAAACACACCAGATTTGTCAT
The DNA here is from genome assembly GCA_025447755.1 of Corythornis vintsioides. Lineage (NCBI taxonomy): Eukaryota > Metazoa > Chordata > Aves > Coraciiformes > Alcedinidae > Corythornis > Corythornis vintsioides. The sequence goes on along the minus strand of JAOEGS010001859.1, from coordinate 77,329 downwards.
TTACCTTTGCAGAAACTTAACTATAATAGCATTAATTGTTAATTTCCCTGCTATCATGTTGTTACTCTGTCAACCATATCCCAAGTTTAGTAGAGTTAGCCCACAGATACAGTGTTTCTTGACTGTAGGCGTTCGGTTGTGCTGAAGCAGTGATTGTCAGGTTTTTGGGTGCCCGCTTATTTTCTTGCCACAACTGCCTGAAGCAAACTTGCTACCTTCTTGCAATTCTTACCCATGTCAGGAGCAGCAGAGATAAAAAATACTTAAAATTTTTTTACTTGAAGTTTGATATTTTATGAAATGATGGAAACAAAGGGAATCATACTGAATCTTGCTCATAGCCCAGTTTAAAGTCAATCAACCATGTGACACAGTTCCACTGGAAACTAGCTTCATTAGTTCTGTCACTCATAGTACTACTTGGTTTTAATTAAATTACTATATGAGGGATTACGTGCACTGATACTGTAATTGCTTCCAATGATGAAATTCAAATTTCAAGCCATGAGCTTCTGTAATACAAATGGATCCCTTATCTAGCCAGAATGTAGAGCTGCAGTCAGTTAAAAATAAGGTAATAACTTTGCCCACAACAAAAGGGATGTTCTGATTTAGCATCGTGATTGTTCCGTGACCTTCTTAAATAAACATGCATTTAAAGATGCCCTCATTACAATACATGTGGCATACAGAAACTAGAGCTAAACTTGTAAAATTACAACAGCCATCAGTTTTCTTCAGTTATAAACTGAATATATGGGACGTAAGTATCTGTTCTAACAGATTCAGATGTAGTTAGGATCAGCCTGGGCACATATATTTTGACCTATATATTAATACCAGATGTAGAACTTTAGTCAATAGTTTCTGCACCATGTACAGTAGCATTTATAGCTGAATTATAACACAGCACTTAGAAAAGAGTTGTAGGAAGAAAGTGCAATCCTGCCCTTTTAGGTTCCAAATACAAAACAGGCAAAGGGGCAAACTATTCAAAACCTCCAGAGTCAGGAGCTGGAAAGACATGTGTGCAAGCATGCACATAAGCATGACTATGAGTCACTGTTTGTGCTCAGATGTCAAATCTGAATTTAAGAATAAACATTGTATAAAAGATCCTTGTCAAAGTTTACCCACAGGGTTTGAAGGAATTAATCTTTTTGTGGAATGTGTCAAGTTACTACTCCATCTTTTTTTTGTCGTTGTTGTTAATAAAAAAAGAGCTGCTTACATGTGTCTTCATAGGACATACTTTTTAGCTGAATTTTGGGAATATACTGCCATATCTATTACAGTGCAGCTAATCATCCACCAGCTATTTGCTTACTTACCCTGTAGTGGGATGTGGGAGAGAACTGGGAAAGAAAAACCATGAGAAAACCCAAGAGTCAAGATAAAGACAGTTTAATAAGTTAAGGAAAAAAATCAAACCAAACAAAAAAAACAAAACAAAACAAGTGATGCAAAGGCAAACTTTCATTTATCACCTCCCACCACAGACTGATGTCCAGACAGTCTGTGAGTAACTTTGGAAAGACTACTCCCCCAGTTTTATTGCTGAACATGATGTTATATCAAACACTCCTTTGGGCAGCTGGGATCAACTGTTCTCATTGTGTCCCCTCCCAGGCTACTCCCTGGTAGGGTTTCACAGATTCACATATTCACAGATATTAGGGGTTGGAAGGGACCTAGAAGATCATCTAGTCCAACCCCCCTGCCTGAGCAGGATCACCTAGACCAAGTCACCCAGGAAGACATCCAGGCAGGTCTTAAGTGTCTCCAGAGATGGAGACTCCATAACCCCCCTGGGAAGCCTGTTCCAGAGCTCTGTCACCCTCACTGAGAAAAAGTTCTTCCTTGCATTGACCCTAAACCTCATGTGCTCCAACTTGCACCCATTGCCTCTTGACCTGTCATTGGATGAGATTTAGAAGAATCTGGCTCCACCCTCCCTACACTCACCCTTAACATATTGATAGACATTGATGAGATCCTCCCTCAGTCTCCTCACAGAATCACAGAATAATTTGGCTGGAAGAGACCTACAAGATCATCAACTCCATCCATTAACCCTAGCCATTAACCCTACACTGCCAGCGTCCCTAAACCATGTCCCCCAGTACCACATCTATGCGACTCTTAAACACCTCTATGGATGGGGACTCAACCACCTCCCTGGGCAGCCCATTCCAATGCCTCTTCTCCAGGCTAAAGAGCCCCAGCTCTCTCAGCCTCTCCTCAGAAGGGAGATGCTCCACTCCC
>JAOEGS010001859.1:40989-53284 GCA_025447755.1 Corythornis vintsioides | reverse complement strand
ATATTTAATTCCTTTCAGTAACAACACAATAACGTGACAAGACTTCAGAAAACCCTGAATACTTCTGGTCAACAGTTACAGGGTGCAAAGAGGCAAAGTTGCTGGGTTTTTATTTTTTTTAAAGTGACTTGTTTTAATGTTTATCTACCTAAAGACACAGGGGTGTATATATAAGCTGTGCAATCTCAGAACTTCTCTGACTATTGCACCTATCTCAGCAACTTCTGCACCAGCGAAAGAAAGGACAAACACAAGGATGTGTTTCCCTAGCAAGATCTCCCAGCTGCTGGACAGCAGTTACGGTCTTCCTTGCTTACTCTCCTCGTCCCATTAACTGGGGGGCCTTTGCTGCAGGATTTCCAAATTCACCATGAGAAGATAAGTTCATTTGTGAATCTGGGTTGCCTGTTGGAGACATGTAAGGCTGAGCTGAAGAAAGCCTCGGTCTAAGTAAGCTCTTTGACAAGAAGGAAAAACTGCTAACTTCAGTACTTCTACCTACGGAAAATGCATTTCCAAAAGCAACTCTATCAACAACTGGCCTGTCTGTCAGTGTATGACAGGGTACTTGGGGTACTTCATTTAAGTCTTAAGACTGAATGTTCTTTAACATATTATCCCTTAGCTGAACTAAACCGGTAGTTTAGACATGGAAAAATGAAGGAAACCTTTTTCATGTGTTTACTGCTACAAAATGGAGTTAAAGTAGCATGATGAACTGTAGGCATGAAGAAACTCAAGTCATTTTATATGTATAAAGAATTGTATAATGACTGAAATTCAGGCCACTAACTGTAAGAACCTATCCCATCCCTAATCTAAACCTGCATAACTACCCAATTTTAAACAGTAACACTTTGTAAAATTTCTTTTCTGCAATTGGTTGAATTGGTGCATCAACATGAAGGTCTTGAACTCATCCATCCAGAACCTGAGGATCATAACATTAGACTTCAAATACTAACTTAACCAAATGCTAGAAGCAACACGAAATTCACAGGACAAAAGACAGATATCTAAGTGCAAAATTTTCCAAGGATTATTGAATAAAAATCCCTTGTGTAAAGACATTTGTTGAAGGTTAGAAGGACTAATTCAGTTGTAGGAAATTCAAACAAAATCCAACCTCATTACAGAAAGAAGATGGTACAGCTACATATATTTGTCTTGTTTTGAAAATGAGGAAGAGTCAGGGACAAGTACATTAATCATGTTAAATTAAGAAAAAAAGACAACCTGTAAACACTGGGCAAAGCAAGAAACTAGCAACACTACTAACAAAAACAAGTATTTTAAAAACACATATGTACTACTGCAAAGATTTCAGCAAGCTATACAATGAATAGCTAGAGTTTTGATTTAAGACTGACTCCTTTGCCCTCCACAAGAATAATTAGCCAATAAATGACTGCAGAAACAGTCCAAATATGACGAAGTAAATAACAAAATTTGTGCTAGAAAAATAAATGACAAGGAAAAAAAAATCCCAAACAAAACGACAAACTACAATAAAGGTAAACCTTTTTTTTTTTTTTAAGTAAATGTAATTACTGAAATGTTACTTCCTGTTTTTACTTAGTTTTTGAAAATCTGAAAGCTTTAGATGAGTCCATCAATTTAAGAATGACAGAAAACAGTCCCATGCCATGTTTGAGTTTTCTTTCCATACCTGACGATTTATGTTAATGAGAACAACTATCACCTAAAATAGATGCATCCCACTATCACAAACACTTCTCAGCTTACAAACTGTCCTCATCTATCTAGACCTGAGGGCTTCTCAAGGGTTTGTAACCTTGTCCCTTCCCTTTGCCAGAACAGCCAGCACATGGCACTTCATGACTATCTGCATTCCCTTTACCCCCTCTACCTATACCCTAGAACTTTCTTTCTACACTCAAGGGTCTTCTAGTGGGGTTAAAAGATGCATCTCTTTGTAGTTTACCTATCAATGAATCTGTAATTTCCCTCCTTTACTCTGCTGAAATGTTTGCACACCCTTACATGCCTTTACTTCATTACGGAAAATGGACCTCTCAGAGAAGTAATTACTCTATGTGTAGACCCATCAGTAAGGTAGAGTTATTGCAGCAACAAATATTGCTGTTGATCTTCAGAGGCAACACATCCCTGAAGAAGTGACGATATTCTCAAATTCACAAACACTGGTATTTTGAGTGTCATGAGTTAAATGCAACAAGAAATTTCCCACTATTCCTGTATTAACCACTTAAGGCTACTTAAACAAGGCTTTACTATCTTTCATACACCATTATGAAGACTAACACTCAGCAGAGGTACTTTACATGTCTGAGTCAAACAGCAAATGCTTGAAGTTATTCCTCCACCAATATCCTTCAAGCCCTATCTCTTGATAAAGGGCAATTTACATTCTGAAATCTGATCCTCAAGGAAATTTGTGCCTGAAGCAGATGGTACAAAACCATGTGTTTTTTGCAAATGTCTCTCATGCAAATTCAAAACCCACTCCTTCCGTTTTGTAGATATATCCTCTAAGATTTTTTTGTTGTGTAAGAAATCAATCATTTCTGCCAGGAAAAGTAACAGATTAGAAAACAACAAATGTATTTATAGATAAATCTGCTTTCTGATATCAAAGCATGAGTTAGAATTAAAAAAATAGAAGTATGAATCAACAGTTATTTTTTATTTGAAATAGCTACATTATTTCGTATTAGAAAAAGGAAAAAAATAAAAGTAAACTTACTTCTTCTTCATCAGGCTCAGCTTCTTCTGTTTCAACAGCTGACATGCTAGCAACAGGCTTGTTCCATGCCAACTTTAACTCTTGTCCTTTGAAACGAGATCCATGGATTGCAGCCTAAAACAAGTTGAAACATTTTAGCTGTGTATTTCTTTGTCAGTGGAAAAAGTAACTTCAGTAATACTTAGATGCCAGAAGTAAACCAACAGCTCACTTTTTCACAAGAAAATCCAAGTTGTAGTATGTTCATAGTGAATTATTGTTAATAGGTTATAACAAAACAACTTCATTCACTGCACATGGAATTCACACATCCTTTCAGGTGAAGCATCAAAATACACTCAGAAGAAAATAAGCTTGGAAAATAAATCACTTGGTGATGTGGATAACATACTAAACCAAACTGTCCTGGTTTTTAATATGATCTTGATGGGTTCTTCACCTTTCAAAGATGGACACAAAACTGTTAATGCATAACTTACTGCAAGAAGACATCCCACAAATAAAAAAATATTCAATATATTAAAAACAAACAAACAACTAAAGAAATCCCCTTTGTGATTACAACTTAATTTACTGGAAAACCTTCTACATCCTGTAAAGCTGTTGTAATTGAAATGTAAAAATTTTTAACTTATGAGATTTTCATGCCTAAGTACCAGCTGCACTAAGTGGCTGCTTTGGAAATAGTATGTTCAAATTAAAGTAACATGAATGAGCATAAATCAGCGTTAGTAACATTCCGAAATAACCATCATGGTCACAAAAGATTTATAGCACAATCTGAAAGCACAGCATAATGTGAAATGTAGAAACAATTACATGTTCAATGACATCTGAACATGAATTGTGTGATATTAAAGTCCCCAGGTATAAATTTTAAATCTGTACATATAAATTTATTATAAATTTAAAAGAGTCTATGCTTATTAAAATGCAGCTCAGGAGCTTTTTGTCCATGGTCTCATCACAATGTCACAAAACTAGAATTTTTAGAAGTACTTATATGTGACATTTAGGACCAGAAACAACTTGTAATCTTTGAAAGAAATTACTACTACATAAAAATGCAACATTTTACAATAGAGAATCCTCCTCTTCCTTCTTGTTAGAACATATATGGTCATAAAGTCTAGGTCTTTTTTCATTTAAGAAGGTAAAATACTAGCTACATTTACTTCACAACTGGCCTCAACAGAGGGTTTTAATGATTACCTCTACAACTTCTCCAGTCTTAAAGTCTGCTTTATTAGTAAACACAGAAATTCCAGAGGAAATATATTGAATATGTAAGAAAATTTAAGTAAAATACAAGTATATATTCAACAGCTCAAACAGTTTTCATAAAGTTTTAATTTAAAAATGAAGGTGCAGTTAGACATAGAGTAATTCGACATGTTTTAATGCTAACTAGAACATGGAGATCTCAAATGCTAATCATGAGTTCTGACCAACTAAAACATCCACTTTCCAGTGCATATGCTGAACTACACCTGGAATACAGCTTGAAAACTCCACCTGTTCTGTTTTGTGCAGGTTCACAAACTGTCTACACCATGGCCTAAGTAAGGCAGGAGGACTCACTGAGCCAAATTATAAAGTCCTAATGACCTATACATAAGGATGCTGAATTACAGTATATGACAACTCTGGCTAATAGTCTCTAAAAGTTACTTATGCAATTATATACTTCTGTGGTTTCCTGAATTTCTAAAAAATATGGTTAAAAAACCCCAACAAACAAAACAGGACACAACCAGAAGAAGAAAATCCCATGCCTTGAAATCACAATTACACTATTACAGGTTTTCAGGCAAAGGTAAATCCAACTTAACCAAAACAAAATATAAAGGCTTATTCTGCAGGATGACAATGAAATTTCAGGAAGACTGTGAAGGTATCAAGTATTCAGGTGAAAAAAAAGCTGACATATAATCCAAGACATTCAGCAATCAATTCCCAAGTGTTTCTCAATTTCACTTACAACCTGTACTTGAGTTTGCTATAAAAATCCTCATTTCATAAGTATTTCAGCTGTTCTGACATTTTTACTCAATTTAGGATTAAACTTTTATGTCAGACTTCTTTTAAAATATTTCCAAAAAATTATCAGTATTACATTAAATCAAATACAGAAGAAGTGTAATATAAATAGAAAGTTGCTGAATGGTGCAGAGTATTTTCAACAAAGACTATACTCACAGCTTCAGCTTCTGCTCGTGTTTTAAAGGTGATCACCGCATGGAGAGAAGTGTCATCTATCTGGCAATCTTCAATTTCACCATATTGCTTTTAATAAACAAATAAAAACAAAGCTCAGTAAAATAGTTTTTCAACTCTAAAAATGCTGCCCTAAATCAAATGCCTTCAAAAATCACATAAAACTAGAACAGAGTACTTGACTTTGCAAGGAATACAGTTACTTTTACTTGCATTTGTAAAACACTAAAGTGCTGCAGTCTTTGGATTTCCTGCCTGTAAACATACAGGTATGAAGCAAAACTATGACACAAGAAGTTCTTCTGCTTCCATATTTCTCTCCTGATCAGAAAGGATGGATCCTGAGGTGATTCCGTTAGTCTACTACGAAACTCTTCCACAAAAAGACTTATTACACACAGGGACTGTAAAAAATGTTTCAAAACTTGACTTCAGCCACTTAAGAACCTGCCCCATCTATCCTGTAATGGTCTCTATAGTACTGCTGCCATCCCTCTATGTCTGTACAGGTGGAGTGAACTGTTGATGTGCAGAGAGTTATGATACCACATCACAGAAAAAAAAAATACAGCCCAGTACATTTCTATGGAAATATTTGGAACATTTAAAACAAGTGTACAATCTGCAAAATGAAATAACTTTTTTTATTTTCCTCAGTATTAAACTACTAATACTGTGAATAGAATTTTGTTGGCGCTAGTTGTGTTGTTAATATTTTTGTTTAAGGGAGTAATTTTAATGCTCCCTGCAATAAAAATCAAAGAAAATGTTAATTCTGATCAAATTAATGATCATAAACTGGCACCACACAGCAGACTTTTAACAGTGGAAGATCCTCTGTCTTAACTTTAAATTCTTTGCAGTCAGTAAGAGATGACATTAAATGAAACATAAATGAAAAACAAGAAAGATGACCAGCAAAATTTACATTAGCACTGTTCATAAGGCATACACAATATAATGCTATAGATTACAAATAAGTTTGTTCTTATACTCATCCTTGAAAATGGACTCAGGAATTTACTTTCATTCAAAGCAGATTGTATTGTTTCATTTTTAAGTTATATGTACTTAGTTTTACACTGAAAATTTCTGAAGTTATTGATTATATGTTCAGTTCATCATACGTATCTAAAGAAAGTACTTTTGATCCCTTTAAATACACACACATATATAGAGGTACATATAATGTTTGATCTGTTGTTCATTTCTATAGAAAGTAATCCTCTTATAGCTATGACACTTCCCTTTTTGTTCCCCTATACATGTGTGCTGCAGTGTATTTAAGGAGAACAAAACACAGATGTACATTTATATGTGTGGAGTGAGAAAGACCCAGCGAGCACACTGCTGGGAACACACCATTAAAAAAACCCAGAATAATAGTGGTGGCTTTTTTGTCATTGTGCTTGGTTTGAGAGGTTTTCTGTTTATTTATTTTCAAAGGAGAGACAGGTGCTTGCTCACTCTTGGTCTCTTGATCAGCTACTTGCATGGCTGCCAGACAGATTGACTGGAGTAGAATTTACTGGTCTTACTGGCTATTAGACTTCTACCCTCAGAGAAGACCACTGCAATTAAGTATTGGAAAAAAAAACAAACCCGGGGTGGTGGAGAATGAGGAGATCAACTGATAAAGATTCACAAAATTTATGCCATAGAACAGACAGAAACCTTTGACTGCCCTGCCAAGGTCTGCATATAGTTACACGATTCTCATCTTGATTCTTAAATTCAGAAATTTAGGCAAAAGCACTGAAAATTTTCAGTTGAAACTGTCATGCACTGGTTGAGGTACTTCAATAAAGATAAACTTCAGATATTTAAAGTTTTGCACTGAATCAGCGTTTGTGCTCACAATCCTTTCTGTTATTTTATTTTTCTATAGCTAAAAACTTTTACTAATTTTACATAAATAGTGATTACTTTATATTGCCAATTTCCTGTCATTTTAAGAAAAAAAGCCAAGACTTATAAACATTATGTGGTTACACTTATCATTAGTTGAATCAATGGTGTAATTCCTCCTTGTTTCACCTTTACCTGAAGTAACCTTTTTTTTCCATGAACAGGTGTATCACTGTAGAGATTAATTCCTAAGTAATATTTCTAGATGAACTGAACCAAGATAAACCAAGTCATTCAACTGATGATTGTCAAGTGAAATTGCCACATACCGCAAAATGAGGGAGCAGATCTTCTCTGTCACTTTCTGTGAAGGCCGAGATCTCCAGTGCCCTAGGCCGGTGATCCACAACTGCATGCACAGGAACTCCTCTGCCTCTGCCCCGGCCTCGGATCCCTCTGCCTCTGCTACGTGATGCACCCCGACCTCTTGCATGAACCCCTCTGCCACGAACTGAAGAAAGAATCCCTCGTTTGGCAGCCTAAGATGTTTATACATAACATATTGATGTATTAAAATTAATAATGTAAATATTTAGACAAAATGCGCAGACACATATTCTGATGTTTCCTAAAAACAAGCCTCAGAAAGAGCAGCTTATAGGTCTTAAAATAAGGAAGACAAACATGTAACATTAAAAAGCTAATATTGTTAATTATTAACACATCAAAAATAGGATTGAAACGGGAAAAAAAGAATGAGGTATTAAAAACAAATATCAAGAATCCTTTTCTGGGAGAATAATTCCTCACAGGAGAAGGAAATGCAGTACAATATTTGAATTAACAATTTTTTGTTAATGCGGACTAAAAATTTTGCTCTGAAAGTTCAGCCAACACTTTTAATCTGGCTAGAATTAATGCAGCATGATGAATTTTGGCCACAGAATTGTAAAGTATAAAACAGAGCTCTAATGACCACCTCTGAGGGCAAAGTATTCCCTAAAATTTTGTCTCTACATTTTCATTCATTTCCATTCCACGATACCTGTGCATACTTCCTAAAAAACTGGCATGCATTCTCCATCAAAAGACCAATGATGGTATCTCTGACAGCTGTTTGAAAAATAATTTGAGCAATTTATTTTAATTAAGGAATTAATATGAATGTTTATAACAAGAGGGAAAAAACAGACTTTTTGAACAAAAAAAAGGAATAAAATTTTAAATGGATAGTAGCGATCACATGTTAAATGAAATCACCATAACTATGTTTTTAACATATCCTACAGTCTTTGACTCTCAAGCAGTGATAGCACTATTTTACAGCATGCCAGTGATATCACCCATGAGGAGATCAATCTGTTATAACTTCATTAATAAAAGTATTCAGATTATTTTTCCAGAGCATATAGTTCACTTTTTATTCAAATAAAGAGAATACTCAGATTTTTTTTGGGGGGGAGGGGTGGTTTTGGGTTTAGCTTTAAAAAAAAAAAAAAAAAAGAATAAAGATAAGAAAAAAATTATTATTACATTGATTATCCAGACTCAACAAATGATGATGCTGACTCAACAATCAAGCTGTAATATGCTTGGGTTTTCTCAAAGTAAAATCAGGGCCACCTGGATTCTGAACCACAGAATCAACACATTAATATTGCAGGAGCTGAATTAATAAAGACAATATGTAAATAAAAGTTTTTCTAAAGAATCTGTAGAAACAGTGGAGAATTAAACAAACATCAAGGGAAAAAAAAATCCAAAAAACCCCTCAAACCAAACAAATCCCTTTTGTAAATTACACAGGGGATACATTTCATATCCTTGAAATATACTGGTGTGCTTTACTAACACCCATTTTTCTCCATCTACTTTGATCAGTATTTGTGAAAGGCTTCAGAATATTCATTTTACTAGCAAAAACTGTTTTCCTCAAAGAGCAACATTTTTTTTCCTACCTCAAAATACAGACAGACTTCATGAGAAATGGAGTAGGCATAGCACACCCAACTACAGTGTCATTTTAACTTGTGTAAGCACCTACTTTTCTACTGGTACCTTACAATCAATCCACATTTATTCTAAAATTGTATGAGTTGTGAAGAAAAGCTTTTGCTATAAAACACTATTCACCATCAGCTTCTAAATCATCTCTATTCAACAGGCTTGACTTGTTAACAAACCTATTATCACAACTATTCAACCCTTTTAGATAATCTCTCATTAAGAGTCTGTTAACACTTCAGAATAAAATATCAAGCAGTGCTTTTTAACTCTTCTGCATCAAACAAAATAATTACAGGCAACAGTTTTAAAACAATACACACTCCCAAGGAAGTATTACTACCACATATCTATGAAGTATTATGATATCTAAACTGTTGCAAAATTAAAACTAGCAATCAAAATTAAAAACAATGCAATTATTCTACCTCAGTGGAATTCAAAAACTCATTTTTAAAAAATATTATTGCTAAATGCCTCCATCTACATGCAATTTACTACTGCACTCTGGAAAATAAATAGTTTATGATACAATACACAAGCTAACAGATAAATATATGTATATAAAATTTGATTTAAAAGTTAATTGCTAGAAAAGAAGAGACAAACATACTTCCAGCTGTAGCTCTGTATATTTTCGTCTTAATTCAGTAACTTCCTCCCCAGCTTGCATCTTCTTGTATAAATCCAGTTCAGTATCCAGTAACTCTTTCTGCATCTAAAAAGTTGTTATAGTAAATTATTAGTTCCACAGTGTATATTCCTCCACTGAGGAAACAATTTTCTGATAAACCCCAAGAATCAATTGCTGTGCTTCTATCAGCAGGATACTACAGGACAATATAGTGACTTAAAAGGTTGGCCAGCACTGGCCTCCAGGCAAGGTACAAGTCTGCACAGCACCTCTAGCCAGGAAGTAGATTCCTAGAAACTCTTAAGGACAGGAAATATGATAAGTGGAATCTGTAGTGGAATTTTAAACTTATCCAAGTTATGGGTTATTTATTCACATCACAGCTGTACCTTTGCAGGGATACTGCTTGTAACACTACATTTCTACCTTCAAAACAAACTGTTTCTGAGCTTGGTGATGTCAAACCATTTAGACCACCACACAAAGCCAAATATAATCTAATTTTTTTTAAGTACACAAAATAGAATATGAAAAATTATATGGTAGTGATGATGAGATAAAAAGGGATCCCCCCAAAGAATAGTACAATTATGAATGAATACAAAAACCTATAAGCAGTGTGGAGAAAATGCCTCTATCACAATTCCATACTGCAAAAAGCACAAACAGTAGTGACATTCAGACCACAGCAGCAAATCAATGTAACAAAATGTTTGTCCCTGTGCACCCAGAGTTGCCTTCCAGCACACAACACCTTAAAAAGAATGTTAGAAAGTTCAAGAATATATATGAAGCTGAAAGGTGTCTCTGAACGCAAATTTAGGCAACCACTGCTGTACAGGTACTAGCACAGGCACAGGAAAGGGCTTCACGTGACCAAGAAAATTTGAAGTTCTGTTCCAAATGGAAAGCTGTTTTTCTGAAATTTATTTATAGAAAAAGCAACAGCCAGTAGCATCACAAATGAAGGATAAAAATGAAAGACAAATGTGAAATAGTTTTACATCTACACCCATTAATTCAAAACCACAGCATGTAATGTATTCAGAAGTTGGCGGCGGTCAAGAGATGAAGATTCTGCAGTTGTGACAGTTGGAATCCAAAGTATCACCACTGAATGAAGACTTTTTTTTTTTTTTTTTTTTTTTTTTTTGCATGGAAGTTTCAAAAGAAAAGCTGGACTGCTAAATTGGCAACTTGAATCTGAACACCTTCCAGGCTCATTTTCTGATTATGTACAGAAACCACAGAAAAAAAATCCATTATCTCCTGTGTGAGGGTTTTCAAAGTTTTCAAAATCAGAAACAGTGTTTCTCTCAAATCCCACTGTGCTACACACCAATTACTTGGTAAAACAACCAGTGCACAAGCTTTTTAATGAACAGACACTGGTGTCGTAAAGACTTCTGAGTATGGTTTCTAGTGATCTTAATGAAAACTTGTCTTTTCTAGAGCTGTGGCAGGTTTCAGGAGGAAGTAAGATAAACCAAGAGGCAGAGAAGGTTTCTACACTCAGAGGGAAAGAATATATTGTAATCTGCATGAACTGGAACAGGACAAAAATAGGTAAAGATAATGGCAGTCACATGGGGCTCATCTTCAAGTCTGCAAGGTCATCTGAGCGGCCCAGGTTTAAAATGTTAAGAAAATACAAGAGGACCTAGAGCAAAGTCTTTCAGAACATTGACAGTTAAAGTTTACAACTGAAGGCTCTGTTAATTCCTCACTTTCACAAAGCTCAGATGGGACTGATTGTTTTCTCTCTTTCAAGTTAATGAAACAGTGCTCATAGATAATGTTCCATCTCTGTGAGACAAAAGCTATCAGTAAACTCAGCTTCACTAGAATTCAAGATCCATTTCATCCATTATGAAATAAGTTTGCTTAAAATGTTTCTTCAGTTTCCTTATTAAGGAAATGGAAAACCAACTAAAGAAGTTCATTAAAACTGTAATTTGAATTAGTGTATCACCTCACTTTAGTAAGTTGAAACAGCCATCACCCAAGGAAGTGGTGGACCAGGTTGCCAAGCAAAGGGTGAGGTGGGCAGAAACCTCCACAAACCCGGGCTGAAGGAGGATCAACCACCTCAAGCACACACATAAGCAGTCATAGACACAGGGGAGGTCTACACAACAGTATCACAGGGGAAGACCTAAAGTCTTTCTCTGGGAAATCAGTGCCTCTTCAGTGCCTTTGACCTGGCACTGCTGGTTTAACAACTGCACTTCATTATTTTAAATGTCTCTTCCAACTGAAATGATTCCATGTTTCTAAGAGACTGTACACTAATCCAACATGCTAAACAAGACCAATTAGACTGCTGTGCACAGTGAAAGGGCTACAATCTCACTGGGACTAGGGAAACACCATCAGAAATCTTGCACAACTGGAGTAAGGCAGTGGATGGACACTGCATTTTCTTAAGGAAGAACAAGCCAGGATGGCAACAAAGTGGAGTTCCCCTGTATGTGAAAGCACAGTGTGAATGGCATGGAGCTCTTTCTGGGGATAGATGATGAGCCAATAAGAAGTTAATGAGTCAGGATTAAGATGGCCAACCTATCCAGGTGACATTGCAGTGGGTGTATACCACATACTGCCTTATTAGCTAATAAAAGCATGAGGCCTTCTTCAGACACTTGGCAGAAGCCTCCTCTTTGAGGAGAAGACACTAAGCCTGGGTACCATCCTGGAAAGAAAGATTTTCAAGACTCACATTCTCCAGGTTCCAGAGTGTGCAGGAAATAAAGCAATGGTGGCAGGATGCTGCCTGGATGATCAAGGAGATTCACAGATTTACAGATATTAGGGGTTGGAAGGGACCTAGAAGATCATCTAGTCCAACCCCCCTGCCCGAGCAG
>JAOEGS010001857.1:0-29099 GCA_025447755.1 Corythornis vintsioides | reverse complement strand
ATCCCATGTGTAAAAAAAACACAGAACAAAAAAGACTTTTTTTTTTTTTTCTTTTTTCTTCCTTTTTTTTTTTTTTTTTTTTTTTTGTTACTGAGGCAGTTAATTCCTGGAGATATTCCATTATAACATATATGTATACATAGATTTATCATTTTATTTAAACCTCTTTGGAATGTAGACAACAGCTCATGGATGTTATATAGACCCTACCAGAGAGCAGAGCACGCCAAGGCATCCCAATTTCATGACCTTCATGAGGAAGAAGCAACTGAGCCCTAAAACCTCACAGAAAAAAACCCTCGGGAGAGCAAGAGGCAGAAGATGGGAGATGTTTCCTGCAGCATCTGGATTTACTGGTGCTCACAGGGATCTTTTTTTTTTTTGTGGAGATAGTTTGGGAAGACATGAGAAGATGAAGCCCTATGGTATTTTTTCTTTCTTGCCCCATTTGATTATTTCTCCCCCTAAACGATTGTGGCTGGAGCAGGACAGTGGTGGAGTAGAAATCAAATGGACATGAGTGTCCCTGGGTTATGGCTGTCTGATACATGGAGATGGAGTGGGACAGGCAGCAGGAAATGTTCTTTGCACTTTTCATTGTGTTTTAGGGTTTTTTTCCCTATTACTGAGGTCCCAGATATCAGCCATCAAGGCTCAGGCTCTGTGAGGAGGACCAAGGGGACATATCCCCAAATGGAGAACAGCAGATCATGAGCAGATCATGAGCAGGACACAGAAAATACCCCAACACATCACCTGAGACATTCCAAAACAAGATTAAATGGCCCAGTTTCTAAAGGCCACATGTATCTGCTGAGTATGGGACTCCCCCCATGGAAGGAAACCAAAACAGGAGTGAGACCCATGCCTGGCGGATCTCCATCATCCCATCAACTCCACCCTTCTGCTCCAGCATGTGTGTGTGATGCTTAACCAAATGTTCATGGCCTCAAAGAAGAGGAGGTCAGAGGGTTTGGGTTCCAGCACATCCCTCACCAAAAGTCAACATGCAATTAAAAAGCAAGCAGAAGAAAGAAGGAAAGAAAAATCAGCAAAAACAAATCTGCAAATTTCCAGTGTATAAACAGCACACAGCCCTCTCCGGGATGGTCTCTAAGATTGGGAATAAAAAATAGAGGAAAATAGAAAATGAGGCACCTGCTGTCCCTAGGACTGGCCTTTTCCTGCTGGACTCACACACTGGGCTGACAAACAGCTGGGAGAAAGGATGGAGAAGCTCCAGCCAGAGGCTACTTCTAAACACCAAAGCTGCTTTCCATGGCTCACCCTGTCTCCCCTTCAAACCACCTTCCCAAAATCACTGGGAACACACAGGCTGGGCTTGGAAACCTGGACAAAACTAAGCATGATGGGGTGGCCAAGGGATTCAGCCCAGCAGAAGGATGGGGTTGGTACCCGAACCTGCGGTTCCTTCCCTCAGAGGGACATTTTATATCCATGTTCTGCTTGGAAAAGCACTTCCAACTGCAGTGGAGAATACGAGCAAAGCAGGAGACCCATCCTGGCCTATGGTGTGGTGATGAGGGCAGGAGATAGGGCAGCTGGTCTCCTGGCAGCACCTTTTCTGAGGGTGTAAAGGGGTATTTTTTCAGAGCACTGCTAGCAGTGGCCTGTGAGAGGTGAGCTAAGGGCACTCTGCAGCTGCACTCAAGACCCTGAATATCTTTAAAAACCCCTTCTGATAGCTGAAAATCCAACCTGGATGGTGTGTCCTGTTGGGGTGCTCTTTAAGGAGCTTGTCTGTGCTGTCACATCTTGCCCAGCTCCCTTTCCAGTCCTGGTGCCTCACCAGTGGTGGGTCTCAGCCACAATATCTGGTCTCCTTTTCTCTCTCTAGCTCGGCCAAGCTGATTTCTCCCTGTCTGCCCAAGATGAGCTGAATTTTAACTCCCCAGCAGCAGTGGGCAATGTCCCTTTCTCCTTTGGTGCATGTTCCTTTCACCATCCTTTCATCCCCTTTTCCTTCCTTTCTGTCCATCCCACCGTTTCCTTTCCATATACTCAGGAGGAGGATGTGCAGCCTCAGCCCCCTGAGCTACCAGCACAGCCAACACCCTCCCATACCCATTTGCTTCCACCCCCTTGGCTGGAGCTCCCTCTTGGCCCACTCCTTTCCCTTCACCATCACCTATATTTTAAGCACACAGCAGTTTTGGGGCTGATTTGCCCCAAAATGACCGACTGGGGATACAGAGGTGCTGGGTTCCCCTGGTTTCAGAGGAAGCAGCACCCAGCACCTCTGAGCATCACCTTGCTCTGGTTTCATCACCTCACCCTGGGGTCAAGCTCCTCCTCTGAGGCTGTCCCTGCACAAGGGGACAGAAGGTCATTTTGGTTCAAAAGCAGAATACTGTCCTTCAAAAGAAAACTCCTGGAAGGTCTCAGGAAGGAAAAGATCCTGTTTGGCTTTGGGGTTCCATGAGGACTGAGCAACACTCCCCACCTCTGACTCCCACCAACTGCAGCCGTGGGGCGCAGCAGGATTTACCCCTCCCAGTGCACACCGGTCACAGGTTTGGAAATAGATGGAGCAGGTCCCTCCAGACAGATCCTGCACGCTCCTGGGGAGAGCTCTGCTTTACCCAGGTGACACCAGTGGTGTTTTTCATGTGAATCACACCCCACGGGCTTTGTGGGACCAGGCTTGAAAGGACCTGTTTGCAAGGACAGTTTCCTTTCCAGGTCAGCCCAGGCTGCTTGACATGCACAGCACTGGAGATAGAACTGGTTGAAATGGGAAGGACAAAACATTACCCTTTGGTATTTCAATGTTTTTTCTGATTTTTTGCCCCCCAAGCAACTTCTGTATTTTCTAATTTACCTCACTCAAAACATGGGAATTTCTCCCCTTTCACCTCTTTAAACAGAAACCTTAAGTTTTCCAACAACATTGAGGAGTTCCTCGAGCAATAAAGCAACTTGGAAAACACACACAAAAAAACACATTTTCCCTGCAAATCTCCATCAGTTTCATGCCCCAAACAAACCACCCCTTTTTGAAACAATGAAAATGATAACAATTCAGAAAATTCAACCAGCTTTATCAGCAAACAGAGGAGCAAAGCGTGAGGGAATGGAAGTGAGAGTGGCACCCCCAGCCAGCGTCTCTAGGAGCCAGTTTGGAGTTTTTTCTTTTCCTTCACATATGCAGCCGAGTCGTGGCCCGACATGTCTCCAGTGGGGTCTAAATAAACTCTTTTTTTCTTTTCCTTTTTTTTTTTTTCCACCTTTTTCCTCACTGTGATAAAACTCTGCTGGCGTAACAGAAACAGACACACACAATATTGCAATACTGAGACCATCTTAGAGCTTAAGACTATGTAAAAAAAAAAAAATACTGGCACAAAATGTAATAAAATAAAACAATTTATAAAAAAAAAAAAAGTCTTGATCCCTCCTATCAAAAAATCTGCCTTTTGTAGAAAAGACAACAACAGACAGAAAATGATGGAACAAGAACGACAAAACAGTTCTTGTTTTTTTCCTATATTGCCCCTCCCCGAAGCAGGAACATTGGCCCAGTTGGGTTTTCCCTCCCCACTTTCCCCAAACCAGTTGAAAATTCTCCAATCCTCGGGACCGCTGTGCGAAGGACACCAAACCCAACGGGATCACATTGCTTCTAAACAGCAAGGGATGGGGAGGGGTTTGGTTTTTAAGTGAGCTACATTTTTCTGGCTTTCTTAAAACTCAGAATTTCACCCCCCAGAAAAAAAAAAGAAAAAAAAAAATAAAGAAAATGAAAAGGCTTTCTTGGAGCTTTCAGGAAAATAAAAAGAAAATAAAAAGCCCATCCTCATCCCAAGCAAACTTTGCTTTGGTTTTTGGCCACTCGTGTGCTGGCTCCACCACCCCCGCAACACCAGCAAAGCATCACATCTGAGTCACATCTAAAAAAAAAAAAACCCAACCCAACAAAAAAAAAAAAATAAAAAAGACAGATGGGGGAAAAAAAAAAAGTAAAAATAAAATAAAATTTTCAAAAATTCATTCGAAAAAAAAAATGGTAAGAACCAAGAGAAAAAGTCCCAATGACTCTCCAAAAGTGACAGGGGCCACCTTCACTCGTCGGCATCTGGCTTGACGTCCAGCATGGCGTGGAGCTCCTCGGGGGTGTATCCCAGCAGGCTCTGCAGGTCGCAGACGAAGCGGTAGACGTAGCGCTTCCCGGCCGTCTTGTGGATGATGTTCTTGTCGTAGTAGTAGCGCAAACCGCGGCTCAGCTTCTCGTAGTTCATCTTGGGTTTGTTTTTCCTCTTGCCCCATCGCCTGGCCACCTGGGAGGGAGGTGAGGAGAGTCAGTTTGGGAAGGGAAAGGGAACTCGACGTGGGTCGGGAAGCGAGGGTGCTGAATGGGAGGGGAGGGAGAGGACTCTGCAATGCGGATGGGTCGCAAGCGTTTGGGGAAAACAACCTCCATTCAATGGCAGAATGTTGCAGAGGGTCTGTGAGGATTTGAGGGCTGCAGAGGATCATAAAAATGATCCACAGGCTGGAATCCCTCTGCTGGGAGGCCAGGCTGGGAAAGCTGGGGGGGTTCAGCCTGGAGAGCAGAAGGCTCCAGGGAGACCTTCTGGTGTTTTTTTAGGACTTCAAGGGTCCTGTCATGAAGATGGGGACATGATTTTTAGCAAGGCCAGTTGCCAGTTGCTCCTCTTTAACTGAAAGAGGAGATTTAGAATGGAGGGAAGATATTCTTGATGACAAGGGTGGTGAGATCCTGGCCCAGGCTGCCCAGAGAGGTGGTCGCTGCCCCATCCCTGGCACCATCCCAGGTGAAGTTGGCCAGGACTCTGAGCAACCTGCTCTAGTTGCAGATGTCCCTGCTCCCTGCAGGGGGGCTGGATGAGATGACATTTAAAGGTCATGCAAATTCTATTTGAAGAGCTTTGGCTCTATGTCTCTCTCTACAGTATTTCAGCTACTTCCCACTGACTTTGGTGAGCACCAATTACTGCTTCCAATGTATTACTGCAGCCCAGTTTTTATCCATGGCTCCAATTCCTTGTTTTTCGCCCCTATCTCAGCTCTGAAGGGAACAGAGGAGGGTTTTCCACCCCAAGATTACAGTGGTGCTTGGGCTGTGCGCTGATTTCCAGGGCTCCCTACCTCATCTGGGTCAGAAAGTTTGAATTCCCAGCCATCGCCCGTCCAGCTGATGAAGGACTGACAGGACTTGTCAGTGAGCAGTTCCAGCAGGAATTGCCACAGTTGGATGGGTCCACTGCCTGGAAAGAGAAAGGAAAGAGGAGAGATTAATGCCAGGGATAATACCAGGGGAAAAAAAAAGTCACATGCAAATGGTGCTCACTGAAAAAAATCAAGCCTTCTCCAATCAAACAAAAACCCCACTAGAGGTGACAGGGCAAGATCTGGGCTGAGAAGTCAGCTTGAGAGTTAAATCCTGCAGGTAGAAGAGTTTCCTATTTGCAGCAAGAGCTGAATATTCATGCACTGGAATGCTTCACTTCGAGTTACATAAATAGGATTATTTTTCTGGCATCCAAAGAGCTAGGAGTCATTGTCTTGGCACAGGAGCAGCACCACCATTCCCTCCCTGCCAAAAAGCTGCTGGCCATCGCATGAACTCCGGCAGACTCCCGCTTCCCGACCTTGACTCTTTGCTCTGTCGCTGTTTATTGAGATAAGGTGGTGGGGGAGAATGACCCAGGTATGAAAATTCCTTGGCTCCTTTCCAGGGCGTGTTGCTGCAGGAATGGGCTACGCCGGCTGGCAGAGCTCAGCGTGGGGAAGGCAGGGGCTGCTGGATCTCCCCACCGTGGTCTGGGTGCAGCCTTAGCAAAGCCACCAGCAACCCCTCCCCGCAGCTGCTGGTTCCCCTAATTCCAGAATTCCAGGTGAAGAGGCACCTGGATTCCACGCCACACACACTCAGCCTCTGCTGCTGCTGCCATATGGCCTCTGTCTGTCCCCCTCTGTCTGTCTGACTAATGATGGCCACCAGCAATTTGCCACAGGGTCCTGAGCCCCCTCCAGCACCTAACTGGGAGCCAGCAGCTTTCCAGCCTGGTTTTGGCCAGATTAATGGGTGTACTTGGTGTGATTTTGAAATACTAATCTCTTGCTCATGCTCACGTCCCAAACAAAGGTAGAGAAGTCCTGGAGCCAAACCCTCTTTGGTGAGCAGCTTCCAAACGTGGCCGCACCCAAAATATTGCACTTAGCTCTGGGCAATGTGTTTCAGGAGAGCTTTTGCCGTGGTTTACAGGCAGCTGGGAATATATATGGCTAATAATAAGAATGACAATAAGACTAATAAACAGAGCCAGAAGTCAGAGGAAATGATTTGTCACAGAAAGAATGGCACAGGCTGGATGAGGATGGCAGGCTGGGGTAAATCCGCCCGCTGACGGCAATAAGCTTCAAGCAGGGAGAAAAAAAAAATAGAGTTCTGGGCTCCTTTTGTTCTGTCAGGCCTGGGGTTTATCGCATGGCTATGGGCAGGGCAAGGCAGGGAGCTCACAGCATCTCTCTGCTCGTCAGAGAGAGGATGACGTTCAGAGGGGAAAGGCTCATCCTCAGCAGGAGCTTGCCAAGCTGGTGACTCGGCAACTGCTCTCTCCAGCAGGGATGGAGTTGGGTTATCCACGCCAAAAGGAGGCAGGACATTCAGATGACGCCTTTGCCTCTCATCTGAAAGGGAAGAGCCAAGAGCCTGGCCTGAAATGCCTCTGAATCTCAAAGCTCAAGACCTGTTTATGGCAGTGAGCTTTTAATAGAGAGAAAACATCGAGCAGAAAGATTGTTTTGGCCCCCTGAGGTTCTCCCCCGGGTGAACTCCCACAGGGCTGGTTTCTTTTGGCCCATCTGACTTTACACTAGTTCTCTACACACAGACAAAGAGCATCCAACACCCAAACCGGTTTAAGGGAGAAACAAGACTGAAACAAGACCAGGTTCACCACCTCACATTCATATTTCCCTCCTGAGCAACTAAAAAGCAAGGCTATTTTTATCTATATCTTCCCCCAAATAAGATGGATGGAAACCCACCACCCAGCATCAGGTAGGTAGCTGCCCTCAGAATACTCCTGGGTCACCCTGGTTCTGCAGGAGCCTTTCAAGGTTGAAATGTCACTAACCCCAGCCGGCGCAGATCCTGCTTGGTGCTGGTGGCCTGGCTGCCAGCTGGCACAGAGAGGTGTCAGGGAACCCAGCAACTTCTCACCCTGTCTCCAGCAAGCGAGGCAGGACTTGTGCTGCTGCGTCGGGTATTTTGGGATGCTGAAGGAAGCGGTGTCATCCTTGGAACAGGGATTCCCAAGGTCTATTCCGAGCTGCCCGCGGGACGTGCGTAAAACCCCGAATTCCGCCGATGTTGGACAAGCAATTATGTCAAGAATGTGTTTACTGCAGGCAAGTCTCAGCTCCTCTAAACACACGCCCTGCGAGAGGGCAAGGCAGCGGAGGCCCCGCAGATGTGCTGCTGGGGCACGACTCCCTAATGTCAGCAAGGCACAAGGTGGCAGGAACCAAACCCTGGCACATGCCCGAGCCTGCATGCTCGGAAACAGCCCTGGGGAGAGCGCCAGGTAGGAAGGTGAAGGGATCAGGGAAGGGGTGCTGGAGGTCTGTGCATCATCTGGTGGGCCAGTACAACTCTAAGTAGAGCTGGGAGGGCTATCATCAGAAATGAGCTGCCTCTGCCTGTTCTGAAGCCCAGAGAGGACTTATTCTTCTTGACACCTAAAAGGATTTCAAGGTGACCCTTGGCTCACAGAGAGATGCCACCCTCCCAGTGCTGTGTCCTCCCAGAGCTATGCCAGGATTGTGTCTGCACCGCAAACCTCCACCCTCGCAGGAGCTGGGAGCAGTGCCCATTTTCCATCCCTTCTGCTTCAAAACCCCTCCACTCATCCCCAGCCGGGCCTGGAAATCCCCGTGGTGACGCCTGGTCCACATCACTTGCACGCCCACAAACACGCCCGGTTGCACTCGCCTGCCCTAAGTCCGAGAGGATCCCACCATGAGACCTGTTGCCTTGGTTATCTCCAAAAAACAACCACGGCTGGAGCGCCCTCTCAGCCTGATCCTTGGACGCAGCCCCGAGCATGTGGTGGAGGGACACAAGCCCTTTTTGATGGCCACACTCATCCAGGGGCTTCCCAGAGTCCCATCTGAGGAGACGGGGCAGCCCCTGCTCCACAAAAGACAAGGAGGGGTGGGTGAGATGTCCTCCCACCCCGTCGCGACCCTGGGCACCCATGAAGGCTGCTAAGAATAGCACCCGCCGGAGGGGCTCCTCCACCCGCCGGACCACAATGGGGGCCCTGTCTGGCTCTGGTGGCACTGAACAGGGTCCTTCAGCAGGGAGTGTCACACTGCAGGAATTCTCCAACGTCAGGGGGAAAAAATGTCTCCTCAGCCAGGCGGATGCTCCAAGCAGGCAGTGGTTGTCCCCAGAGCAACGGATTTGTTGTCACATTATCCCTGGGCCATCATCCCTTGGTCAGAACTGCAGGTCTCCTACCACCTTCTGGAAGGGTTCTGAAACCAAAATCCACTCAATGGACACTTTCACCAGCACCAGGGCTTGGTGGTACCACCCAGTTGCCAGGCAGGACCACGCTGAGCTCGAAACATGTCATCTCTCAAGATGGTTTCACACCCACCACCCACGTCAACGGCCTCTGCTTTGTTTTTCTTCTTTCAAACAAGAAGAAGAAAAAAAAAGAACACCCCTCTGAAAAAAAAAAAAGGAAAAAAAAAAAAAAAAGCAAAAGCAAGCAGCACACCTTTGCTTTTCTCTCTGTGGTTTGTGGTTCCAACCCAACAAAACAATTGGGCATAGCAACGGCTCCAAAACAGCCCTTGCCTCACTCCAGTGCCCGCCCTGCCCCAGACCCTTCCCCTGGCACTGTGGCATTGGACGTCCCCCTTTCCCCCTGCCACATGGAGAGCTGGTGAAGCTCGTCCCTATTTCCTCCTTAGATCAAGCTCAACCTCCTCCTCCCCAGCTCCTACCCTGACTGCTGTAGGTAGTCACACCGCTGTGTTGGCCTTGCAGGGCTGGAAGGGCAGTAGTGGAGCTTGGATGGAAGCAACTCCAGAGAGAAGGTGTGAGGAAAGCCAGGAAGAACCCAAAAAGCACCTTGCTTGAGCAGCCACAAGATTTTGGTCACACTAAAGAGACAGGAGAACAGCCAGGTGGGCCCCACTGCACCAGTTCTGCTTCCCTGATGTATCTCCTCTGTTTTGAGGAAGAACATACTGGGAGGACTGGTCTCACTCCAGAGGCATCTGAGAAGGTGGTTCTGCAGGCCAGGAGCTGCTGCAAAAATGCTGCAGCTTGTTGCCTGAAGGAGAGACAAAGCCACTGAGTTACCATCAGCTCCAGGCTGCTGAGCAGCCTCCACTGGTGTCTTCAGCAGCTCTGATGAGACCTGAGCTGCTGTCACGGATGGTCAGTGTTGCGTGGGTCTGGTTTCACTGTC
Source organism: Corythornis vintsioides (assembly GCA_025447755.1). Lineage (NCBI taxonomy): Eukaryota > Metazoa > Chordata > Aves > Coraciiformes > Alcedinidae > Corythornis > Corythornis vintsioides. The sequence goes on along the minus strand of JAOEGS010001857.1, from coordinate 19,623 downwards.
ATTTGCACATGTCTGGCAGGTGGAGCAGGAGCCCCTAAACCAGCCCCAGGGCCCCACCCTTGAGCTCCCCACCTCAGGGAGGCAGAAAGAGCCGTGGAGCTCATGAAAGCTCTGGAGGCAGAAAACAGGCAGGACCCACTGGCAGGTCCCACATGAAGTCATCCTTCCCACCCAAACCAGTCTATCATTCTACAATCACCAGACTGTGGTGGGAGAGAGGCCAGGCAGGCAGCTGCTGGGTGATTTCTGGATGCTGACAGCCACAGCACATCCAGGCAGCTGGTGGTGGAAGCTTTGGACCAGCAGCATGAGCAGCAAGAAGGGAAGCAGAAGGAAAGAAGCTCCCTTGAAAGAGACCCACTTTCTTTGGCACAGGCTTGACTCTTGCTGAGCAGCAGCCAGCCGAGCGCTTTCACTTCTGCACCACAGATAAGCATCGCTCAGGGCCTCGGTGGAGGCTGCAGAGAACTGGGGCAAGGCAGATGGGTTGTGCAGGCAAATTTGGGCTGCAGAGAACTGGGACAGGGCAGACGGGTTGAGCAGGCAGATTTGGGCCCTAACAACAGGCTGGAGCTGGCCTGGGTGACACCGTTTGGCACTCGAGCCAGATAGCATCTGAGAGAGGTGGCGATTCCCTTCAATCTTCTCCACCAGCAGCATGCCAGAGATACCATCAGAGATGCTGATACTGGCTGGGAGGGGGCATTAACTCTTTTGGTGCCAAGTGCAGAGTCAACAGCAACCTCCAAACCAGAAGGCTAAGAAAGAAGAGTGCCACAAAGGCAAAGCCAGCCTCACAGCTGTTTGGCGTGCCCTCACCTCACCCTTCCCCTCCCTTCACCTCTCCAGTATGAGGGGAATCGCTCTGCTTGGCCAGTCCCATCACAGATCTGGTGCTGTGGAGATGTGGAGGTGAAAAGCCCCAGCCAGGACATGGTTCTGAGGTCCCTACACACCACAAAGCAAACAGACTCCACATCTTGGCTCTACAAAGCCACACGGGTGCTCTGGGGAGCTCACAGCCCTGAGTGGCTGTCGCCAGACACAGGGGCAAAGGGAGGGTGTGAACCTCTGCTGGACCTGCATCACCAGAAGGACAGAGCACAAGTAGGTCAGAGTAGCGGAAAAATTAATATAGGGCAGAAGGGCCAAAGATGGATGAGGTCAGACCCACACTGCCAGTCCTCTGCCCTCTGCTCTGCTCCAGAACACCCATGTTTGCTGGAGTGTGGCCAGAGAAGGGCAATGGAGCTGGGGAAGGGTCTGCAGCACAAGTCTTGTGAGGAACAGCAGGAACCAGGGACCTGGGGGTGTTCAGCCTGGAGTAAAGGAGGCTCAGGGGAGACCTGGCTTGCTGTCCAGACTTGTCCCAGGCTGCCTAGGACAATGGTGGAGTCCCTGTGATCCCTGGAGGGGTTTCCAAGCCTCCCGTGGAGCTGTGGTGCTGAGAGACATGGGTTAGTGGTGCCCTGGCAATGCTGGGGAAGCAGTTGGACTTGATGGTCTGGAAGGTCTCTTCCAACCTAGATGATTCCATCTACTATGATTCTATGATTTATCCACGTGGCAGCAGGTATCACAAAGGACACTGGTGGCTGTGGTAGCCATCGGAGGCAGCACCTTGCAGGATCCAGCCACAGCACAGCTGCTGACAGGACTGCAGGTGGCACTGAGGCAAATGTTGCCAGCAATGGGGCATCTACCACCTCTCTGGGAAACCGAAGCCTGGATCTCACCACTCTCAGAGTATAAAATTTATTTCACCTATAATTCCTTCCTTCTATCTCTATTTAATTGATGCATTCTGTCTCTGTTTCCTAGGTCATGCAAAACAAAATACAATCTGAGTTAACATAAGACTGGCCAAGCTTTAAGAGAGCTGGCACCCAAACTAGAGGTGTCCAAAGCTGTCCCTCCCTGCAGCTATTGAACCTGAAGTTCAGCAACTCCTGAGCAGTTACATTTCTCCTTCAAAGGAAGAAAAAAAAGAAAAAAGATAAGAAAATTGCATCAACTTCTATCTGAGCAACCATGGCAACTTGTTAAATTAGGTCAAGATGTGGGGGCAGATAAGGCAGCTTTGAAAAGCTGCTTGTGAGCTGGGTGAAGAACACATCAAACGCCAGTGGAGCTTCCGCCAAAATGCACCTTCTCACCAAAGCCTGAGCCTCCTGGGGCAGATACCATCAGAGATCTGCCCTCGCTGTGATAAAGCACCGTGCCACCTCCCCGGGCCACCAGCAAAACAGCCCCTTGGTGACAAAACCCCAACAATATTGTCAGCTTCTTGAAGCAAGACCAGAGAGTCCTTGGACATGAAGGGAAGGATCTGTGGCTTCGCCTGTTCAGCCTGAAATGGTGCACACCATGGCACATCTGTTGGGTGCCCCACTGGCTGGTGACCATGTGTTGAAGCCATCAGCTGAGGGGCAAAGGGAATGGCCAATCTGGGACCCTGGGCTGGTAATCCACTGCTCTGCTGGTCTCAAGGCTCCACCTCCTCACCAGAGCTGCAGAGACAGCCCAGATTCTGAAGTTCCTCTGCTCCAGCTGCTAGACAGCACTTCCTCCCCCGAGTAGAGTAAGAGTAACGTAAAACAAAGCTAAAAACAAAAGAACCTGCATGTTCTGCTCGAGAATCCCTACTCTCATGGTTCCACTGGCCCAAGAGGTCCAGCACTCCTGAGTGGCCAGGTCAGATTGTATTTTTCTTGTGCAGAAAGACACCAGTACAAACCAGTTTGGAGCAAGTCCCACTCTGGAGTTTGCAATGCTGTGTGTTCTCACTTGCCCTTGCCAGGACCTGCTCTCCCAGCAACCCATCTGTGCTTTGCACCCATTCTAGGCTCCCAGGAAAGGTGCTAACAGCACCTAAGGTGCTGACAGGCCTGAGGACTTTAGAAAGGGACAGGGGGACATCTCTGAGTCCCACGCCTGTACAGATCACTTGTCCAAAGACTGTCCCAACAGTAAACGCAGGCTGCAGTGATTTGAGGACTGAATTATTGCTTAGCAGCCTTTGGAGCAGGCAAGCAGGGCTCCAGCTCATGGATTTCCAAGTGACTGATGATTCTGGAACCCTCGGATTTTTCTCTGCCCGTTCAACATTCCTCAAGTGAAGCAACACACTAAAAAAATGGGGTGCTCCCACTTATTGATCCCATCAAAACACCCGGGCCAAGGGATTATTATCTTTGGGGCTCCAAAAGGGGTTTGAAATGAGGCAAGGGAAACTGTGAGCATTTGGAAGCATGTTCTGGCATCACAGCAACCAGAGTCTCCCCTTCCCAGCGGCACCAGTCCAAGGACACTCTTTGGGGTGCTAATATCCCTTGGCAAAACACCGGCTCCAGCCACTGACTCGGCCTCGTTGCTGGTGGAGGGAGCTGGGACCATCATGGGGGTGGCTCTTTTCCATGAGGGAAAACATCCAGCTTGGAAAATCAATCTCCTAGTTTTGGTAGTGCCTCTGTGCCCCAGTTTCCCCAGCCCCCACCCAGGCACTGGGTACTCAAAACACACCCTCGGGCTGTAGTGAAAGGCGGAATCGGGAGAAAACAGGAATGAAAATCACAAGTTGTGCTCACTGGTCTCTTTTTTTAGCAGCATCAACTTCCACGGCACGGTGGAGGACGGTGGCCTGGGGACTCTCCCCACCATCACCCCCAGTGAAAACCATTCAGGAATAGCAGAGACTTTTGCATAGACTCGGTCGAAACAGGCTCATTCAGCAGGCGGGGCAGAGCCTTCTCTTGAACTAAAGCTATAGCAACAAACCACTTCCTTTTTTACACAGAGCTCCTAAATTTATCTCTCCACCTTTCTCCTTCCCTCTGCAGCTCTCCCCCCCTACTCCCCTCACAAAAAAACCCCTTGGTATCAGCCCCAAGATGAGCTGTGCGTGGGAGGAGATTCCGGGGACAGTCGCACCTCAGGATCTGCTCTGAACCTCTTGATGATCTTTATCTGCACAAACTATTTCCACCACTTGGCTCCTCCACAGCTGCTACCAGCTGGGACAGGAGAGATCAATGTGTATGAAGGAAAAGGGAACTGGCAGGAGGCTGCCCTGCGAATTTTAACTTATAATAAGAGGGAAAAGACATGGCACAGAAGGATTGGAAAGGATTATCTCAGTTTTTAGCTGGAAGCCCCGTCCCACCAGGTTTCTCTCCAGGGAGATGCCAGATTGCTGGAGGGCTGCCGTATAAAAAGCCAGAGTTTCCGTGGCCTATCACCTTCTCATCTCTCCCAGGGCAGGGAATGGAAAATATCTGGGTCTGCTTTGGCACCATCGCACCCCTGCCTCGCACGAAGGTAAAGAGTGAAACCAAGAGCTCCCTTGGTGCCAAAAGGGGAGGAGATCATTTCACCTCACACACAGCATGGCCAGAAACACAGCCACTCCTGCCCGAGGTGGGAAACCATGAGCACAGAAGTGTCAGAGGGGAGAATGAGAGCTCTCTACTACTTGTGTCCTCAGAAATACAAACCATGCACCAGTTTCTCCCAGGCCCAATCCAGTCAAAACACAAGGCAGCAAATGCCCTGTGCTCAGCCAGGTCCTACATCCTCCATGATGTCTGGAACTCTCATGCTTGAAGGACATGCAGCCCTAGGAGGCTGTGTGCTATCAGTTGTGCCTGCATGCATGTGGCTGAGCCCAGAGACACCCCAAACCCCTTCATTCACAGACCACTGAACAAGCAACGTGGATATTGGGCAACCCAGAAACCCCACAGGCTCTGCCCTACACTGATGGAGAGGATCTACCCAAGACACACAGCAGAAAGGAGGTTTCTTAAGGAGGGTGACCCTACCTGTGTAGCCAGCAAGGGCAGCAGCAGGAATGACAGGCTTGTCCTTGTTCATATCGGCCCGATCTCGAACATAGTCCTTGAAGGTGCCCTTGGGCTTGTGGTTGGGCAGGGCAGCGGGGTAGTCCTCCGAGTCAAAGCTGTCGTAGGAAGGGACGCGCTGAAGGCTCTGGAAGGAGGACTGGCTGCTCCAGGACTGCGTCAGCCGGTCGCAGCTGTCGTAGCTCTCTATGCTCTCGAAGGAGTCCTGGCCGCCCAGTTTACCTGGAAAGAAGGAAGGGCATGTGAGAGGTTCCTGGCCAGCACAGGGATGCTTCAGGTTGCCATGGCTGGGAGAAGGATGTTTGCCATGCCTGCTGTACAGGCAGAAAGCAGCCAGGTTAAGTGTGGCTGTCCCACCATGCTCCACCTCCAAACCACATCAACAGTATGGCCTGGAACTGGGATACTTCTCTTAGTAACTGAGAGCAGGGCAACCTGAGCCCTGGAGAAGTTCAGGCAGCAAAGCAAGGCAAGAGTCAGGGGGAAAAGTCAAAGTCCTGATGCCTGCAGCTAAGTGGAAATTATCCCGTTTCAAAAAGGCAATGTCAGAGAAATAATCCACTTTAGACAGAAACTCAAAGCTCAGTTCAGGTGCCAGGACCTCTTGCTGCTGGAAGATACAGGTCTTCACTAAGTTCCATATTCTATCTGCCAGCCCTATATATATAAATGCTGCTCAGGCATATTCAGGAGGACTGAACACCCAGCTTCTTTACTTTTGATGTTTCCTTGCAAAACTATACAGCAGCTTTTTATTGCCAGATGTTACAACTGGCTTCCTCCCCCAAATCCCCAAACAGCAGCAGATTTGATGGAGGAGGAGAGCAAAAGGCTGAGAGCTCAAACAAGCTCCTTTTCCAGTTCTGGTAAGGTGAGCACAGCTGGGTTGTATCAAAGCTGCTCTCTGGGGTATTTTTAGTCAAGAGCAGAACATGAGAGGCCAGATCCTCAGCAACGGGATGCTGATTTACACCCACCAGAGACAGCAGAAGCATACCCTCTGTACTCCAACCAGCTAAAAAAAGCTAAAAAAGGATCCAAAGAACAAACCTGAAATTGCTCTCTCTGATCTCCTGTACGCTGCCGATTGCTCAATATCTTTACTGACAAACTACGAGCGTAACAGGATCATTCAAGTTCACTAATTTCCCAAACTGGGCTAAAAACAGCTGCTGGGATTGTGCAAGAACTCCTGGAGAAATTTCCATTGGCAGAGTTACCCGCAGCTTGAGCCCAGATAGTAAATCACAGGGGAACAGGAACGTGGAAAGACGCTGGCAACTCTCCCCCCCAAAATATTTGTTGTGTTGGAGTTTGAAGAGCACTTGCTGCAAAAAGGCTCCACTACCGTGGGCTCTGCCCTGATTGCTGGCCCAGAATCACTTAGAAGTTTGGATCCATCAGCTTGATTCTACTGGTAAGATTCAGGCTTCAGACTCTTTTTTTTCCCTTTCATTTTTTTTTTTTGAGAATTTCACAGAATACACATCAAATCACTTCCTGAATCCTCCTGCAAGGGGAAAATTAACACTGCTTTGTGCACGCTCATTAACTGGCATAACCACTTCCCTGAGAAGTCCTGTGGTACAAGTTCATTTAGAAAAGGAATCAAGAAGCTTCCAGACGAGTGGCCACAGTGTTGGAAATGTGACTTGGGTCAGCTCATTGAAAATTCACCTACATTTGACTTAAATATAGGAGCCTTTGAAAAAAAAAATCACACCTTGCACCTACTCAGGAGTAACTTGTTAAAGAGTTTTGGCAGCTACACTCTCCAACCGGAGGCCCTCACTGATAAGGTGAAGTGAAACAACTCCCAGGGGACCACAGAATTAACTCCTAAAGCCCACAGGAAGAAAGGCAAAAGGTGACTGCCTGGAAAACCTTCACCCTGCATTTCCCACTTCGCAGCAGACAGGCCCTGTGAAACAGAGGAAGGTAAAGATGTAGGGAAAGGTAAATGAACTGGACTTGTGTTTTGTATCAAGGCTTCTCTACAGCACTCTGGGAGGACTGATGCCACCCAAAGGCCTCTCTGTGGGGTGGGAAAGCAGTGTCAGCCTAAGCACAGCGTAGCCTGTTGCGTTTCGTCGCCGCAATCGGTATGTGCAAGCTGTTTGCTAACACCGGGGGCCCTTGGTCCCCACCACTGACTGAAGGGCTCTTTCTTCCCTCTCCTGGAGCCTTTTGAGGCTTGCCAGTGAGAACAAGCTCAAGGTACAATTGCAAAAGCCTGACTGATTCATTGCATGTCAATGAGAATTCTGATGAAATCACCTATGTTAAAGAAAAGGTTAAGAAAAGGGAAAGGCACAGATGAAAGACAGCAAGAAAAACAACCCCAGATAGAGGAGCTGTCCTAAAATCCTAACACTGCTGCCCTTCTGATTTACCAGATCATGCAGGTCGCCTCATTCCTATTAACACTCAGCCAGCAGCAAAAGCAGAGGTAATAATACAAATAACTTTCCTGTCACTAGCTCTCTCTCCAAGCTTGGAAAAAACACGAGAAGCTTAAAATGAGCTCCACTGAGCAATGGAGACCTGCAAAGGGGTTCCAGCTTTCACTAGGAGCTCTCTTGTTGCTGGGCGAACAGGTTCCAGTGTCCAACATCAAACCTGACTCACAGCAACACATTCCTATAATGAATTTTAGGTTGGGGACACCCAGGTTCTATTCAGGGCACAACCACAGGCAATTCAAATCATTGCCCTGTGCCTCAGGTTCCCTACATGGGATCATAATGATCATAATGATCCCATGTAGTGACTTTTGCTTGGCATATATTTTGTGAGGCAGATCCTCAGCCTTGCATTTCAGTAATGTTGGGCATCTGGGCCCCATATGTTTAGAATTTAATAATATTGAAAAGGTATTTGGGCTCAGATCCTCCAAAGTGTTCAAGTGTTTAAATCCCATCAGCTCAGACAGGACTTGTGTACCTCTAACTCTCTGGAGATGTAGGATTCAGGGGGTCCTTCAGCTCTGCTGCTGACTCAACCAGTGCCAATCTGCATCTCTTAACAAAGCCCTTGGGGTCACTGGAACAGGTGATAATTTCAAGCAAATTATCAGCCACCAAAATCAATGAAGATGACAGGGAAAGACTTTGGATCATCAAGTGTAAAAACCTTCAGAGCCTTGGACAGTAGTTCCTGATGAGAACTTAAGGATTTGTGGGGTTTTGCCTGGTGTCCTTGGAAAATGAGATTTATACAACCACACAACAATCTGTCCTCCTTAACAACCTTAAAGCTTATTTCAACTTCACTCGAGTTTGACATCAAAGTCCAGAGCTAGAAATGCTTCATTTTTGCAGATGTTGTAAAAAGAGACATCAGAGAAAAGAAAGACCTTCTTCATGTTTGCCCTGGAGAGAAAAGCAGGGAGGGCTCAAAGCCAGTGGAGAATCCAGCTGGAATTCAACCTCATGGCTTCACACAGCATCGCACAGCGGCCCTGGTGACCCCGAAGCGCTAACTCCTAGAGAAGGGCAGGCAGCACTTCCCTGGCTGTAGGTGGAACAGGGAGAACCCAAGGAAACCCTGGGAAAGAGTCGACTTTACCTCGACTGGCACGTCCCATGCACATGTTGTCTGGCGTTACGACTTCTTGCTTGATGGTGAAGTAGTCTGTCTGCAGGGAGTCCGTCTGCACCGGGTCGCGCAGGATGACCGAGGGGTAGTCGTTCTCGTACTTGAGGGACAGGAGCTCTTCCGAGCTGATGGGATGGAGGGTCTGGTAGGACTCTGTGATGAAGCTGGGCTCGGAGAACTCGGAGGGAGGCACGCACTGTGCGTGCTCGATGCCATAACCTGTTGGAAAACAGGAGTGGAAGGAAGCAACTCAAAGCCAAAGAGCTCAAAGAAAGCTGAGCATCACTCACTCCCTCTCTGCAGCACCATGAGATACTAGGTCTGAAGTCCCTTGGATAGAAGATAGCTGGCACAACTAGGCACTAATTTTGAGTGAGGTTTCCAACAGCTATAGAGAGATGATGTCTTATGGCAGCAATTAAAAAAAAAATAAGACACCCTCAGCTGTCATCAATGTGCATCCTGCCAAACTTCTCTCAAGCAAGCTGCTAGTGGGGAAAAGCTGGGAAATCATGAAGGGTATAGTCTCAGCAAAGGAGATAGTGAGCAAAGAAATTTCATTGATTGATTGTAACAGATGAGTCACTTCTCCAGTCACCCCTCCTCACTGGCCAGAGCCTGGAATCCCAATTCAAGTGAGTTGGGTTTTTTTAGGTGGCTCATCACAGATTTCAAATGCCCTTCAAGAGCATCTCCAGAACAATTGCAATGGGAAGTGCAGGAATGCAGATTGATGACTCAGCTCTTTCCTTGCCAGGCTCCTACCTCCCAATCCAGAATTAAACCTTCTTCCCCCATTCCACCCTGTTTTTTGGTAAGTTTTGGGGTTTTTTTAATTCCCAGTGTTCTGAAGTGTTGTGGTGGCTTTTCAGGTCTGCTTCAAACAAACAGTGCTGGCAAAGTCAGCTTATGGCATGTCAAGGCAGTCACCAAAAAACAGAGGTGGCTTTTAAATAAACCCACAACACTAGGAAAGACAAAATTACCCACTTCCCATGTTCTGCCATGACAGAGCAGCAACGGCGTGATGCAGACAAAGCTCTACAAGGTGTCACTTTCATGCCTGGAAGCACCAGAATGATAACTGATTTAAGTGAGACTTACTAATGAAGTAGTCTGAAGTATAGCGGGACTCTGGATAGGTTGTGTTCACTCCATTGGCTGGGTATGGTTTTACCTCTTCTGCAAAGAGGAAAGGAAGGAAATGTCACATGTCCTCGGGCACACTGTGCTGTGCAAGACTTGCTGTAACACAGAGATGTCTGAACTTCCCAAAATGCTCCTCGACTGGTTAAACTGGGACATTCAAAGGAACAGCGATGAGGTAGGAGCCGAAATCCCCCCTGAAACAGGAGCTCGGTTTCCTTTGGGAATGCTCACTGCAGGCAGGGCCAAATGTAAACACAATGAACCAAAAGAGAAGAGCAGCAGCTTTCTCAACCAGGTGTTTCTGAAACACCAATTGCATCATTTCCTTGCTTGCCTGAATTTTGGTCGCCTTGGGTTCTCTTGAGGATTGCTTATCGCGCTTGCATGTGTGAGCTCGTGCAAAATAACCCTATGACACAAGGACAGTTGTTTTCCTGAAAAAGCCCTTATTTTTAGAGCAGCAGGAGATGTGTGCAAGGGAATGGGTAGCACACACCAAAACCAGCTGTTGGAACCAAAAATTAATGCTAATTGCCAGTCTATGCAGCACCTTTTGCTTTACAGCTGATGTAGACAGAGGATCCCGTGCCCCAAAAAGTTGTCACTGTCCATCACCCAGCTCCTGATACACACTCCAGGGTGTACATTTGGGCAGCAGGAAAAAAATTAGCCTTTCTCTAAGCATAATTCCCTGAGAACCACAGAACTCTTTTGGTTGGAAGAGACCTTTCAAATCATGGAGTACAACCATCTCCCAGCACTGCCAGGGCACCACTAACCCACGTCCCTCAGCACCACAGCTCCACATGGGGTTTGGAAACCTCTCCAGGGATAGGGACTTTAACAGAAAGATCACGGATCACACCAAAGCACAGTTGCTTTTTCCAAGCATTTTGGTCCTCCCTGGCTTGGCACTGAATTTGCTTTCCCATGTAAAAGCCACATTGCTCCTCTCCCTGCCCAGTTTTTCCATGACTACCTTACTCATTCCAGCACGGCATGTGGGCAGAGATACCGGCATGGGAGATTTTATTTGCTTTGCAGAAGGGTAACCAAAATTAAGAAGGAAAAACCCCAAAAACAAACAAAACAAACATAAAACCACGCAGACAACTCGGGGTTATGTTTATTTCTGCTGAGGCGAAAGAGAAGCAAAGCAAAGATAACGCACGTTCGCTTGCAAGGAGCCTAAATTTGTTCCTCTCTCCTGGGGATTGCAGGGTGGAAAATATTCTTGAACAAAAGGAGGGTTTGTGCAAACAGAGAGAGACCTAATGAGAAATGCTCCTTGCCTCTCCCCACGGTGTCTGCCAAGGGGCAGGGTGGGTGACCACAGAGAAAAAGAGAGCAACCTTCAGCTCTGCTTACAGTCAAGTGGAGGGCACTGCTGACTGCTGGTAACTGAAGAGGTTATTTTAGGAAGAAATTTGGGAAAGAAAAAAATAAAAAACCAACAGGCCTGAAAATACCCAAATCCATGGAAGGAAAAGTCGCCCGTCTGCTGCCGTTTTTAACCCCGGGCTGGCTGCGGTACGTGAGTCACCCGTGGAAAGAGCTCCCAAGGGAGGCTGATGGTAGTTGGAGGGGCAGTGAGGTCACAGCCCGTCCCAGCATGACCCCAGGCTGGCAGGCACACCACTGTAGGTAAAGCCAAACGTTTTGGGGTTAACCACCACTCCCAGCAGCAACAGCCCCAAGAGATGATGGTGGGTGGCTGGGGAAGGTGAAAAAGCCAGGGAGTGGTAAGCTGGACCCTGGTTGAGCCTGAGGAAAACCTTCATCTCTTCACGCTTCCCACAGTCAGCTGCAAAGTGGAGACAACCAGCATTGCAGGGGAGGTTGGCAGGGACTCTGAGCAACCTACTCTAGTGCAGATGCCTCTGCTCCCTGAAGGGGGGCTGCACTAGGTGACCTTGAATAGTCCCTTCCCACTCAAACCAGTCTGTGATTCTCTTGTGTGGAGAGAGGTGCGGCAGGGACAATTCTGCACATTTTTGTACAGCACCAGCACAACACAACTCAGATCTTGTCACGGGTTTGGAGATGCACTACCAGTAACACCAGTCCCATGACTTACAGGGAACAGAAATCAGTGCTTGGGGTGAGGTTGTTTCTTGGAAGATCTTTTGAGTTAATCTCCAAATACTTCACAGATCTTGCCCTTCTGGGAACTGGGTTAAGAACCCATCAGAGAAGCTCCAGCTCAGTTTATGCAAGAAGTGACAATGTAAAACTGAACATCAGATGGAGACTTCTTGGTTCTCAGGGCTACTGTGTGAATAGTGTTGAGACAAAGACATTCAGCTTTATCCTCTTTCATCCTTTTCAAAGAAAAGCTGCAACAAGCATAAAGGTTTCCAGCTTCTTTGTAAAAGCTCCTTTCTCTCAGGCTTTTTGCATCCTCCTGACCGTGGCATCATAAAATCATAGAATTATTTTGTGTGGAAGAGACCTTCCAGATCCTCAAGTCCAACCATTGTCGCATCAGTGCCAGGGCACTAATAAACCATGTCACTCAGCACCACAGCTCCATGGCCTGGAAACCCCTCCAGGGATCATAGGGACTCCCCCACTGCCCTGGGCAGGCTGGGACAAGCCTGGACAACTCTGGAGGGGAAGAAATTGTTCCTCAGCTCCAATCTAAACCTCCCTGGCACAACATGAGGCTGTTTCCTCTTCCTGATGCCTCAGTCAGTATCTACAGCACATCACAGCCCTCCCCAGTGGGTTACAACCCAAACCAGTGCAGAAGGGTTGCAAAGAGGCATCTCCACATTACAAGCCATGGCTTATAGCATGGAGAGACTGGACTGACCACAGCGTTTTGCTTTGTTTGGTTAGGCTGCTTGCTGTTGATACAAGCACTTAATAAAAATTATGCAAAATGAGAAGAACCAGGGCAGAGTCAAAGAGCAGAAAAACAAGCCCATCACACACAGGGCTGGGAAGAGCTGTGTTTACCTTTTGCAAACCACAGGTAGCGGTAAAATTAGTAATCAGCAATTAAAATCCATTTGTCAATGGTTTCCTGGAAGGCATAACTTTGGTCCCCACACCCTCTCCTTCCTGCCACCAGCAACAGGCCATGTTGACAAGCACTCAGGGTCAGGACAAGAGCTCAAGGGACATTCCAGGAAAGCAAAGACTTCTGTTCAAAAAGGAGCACCAGAAGGAGCCCAGATTTGCTGCAGCTCCTGCTTGTGGCTCAGCTGAAGGTGTTTAGCTCTTTGTCCACTCTTTAGAAACCATCCCAGGTTAAGAGTTGCTTGGACACTATAAAAATCAACACCCAAAGTCAATTTGTGTCCCCCAAATCAATGACAACACCCCTGAACAGTTGGGGACAGGTAGAGATGGTTTGTCCTGAGCAGCGGACACAGTCACTCCTAACAAAATGCTGTTACAGCTTTTGGGACACGGAACAAAGCAAAGCAGCTTCCAACAGCTACTGGGAAACGAGGGTGGGATGGTTTTGGTGGTATTGTTGTACCTGGGAAGTAGTAAAATTCACAACAGGAGCTGAACGAGCCGAGAGAAGAATACTCTGGAAAATCCCACCAGCATTTCCAGGCAGGCAGAGTGTCCCAGCCTGCTGTGGATTCCAGCCAAGCAGCCAGTGCAAACACCCTTCCTCTTTCAAGCAGTGCCAACATCTGCATCGCCTGCTACCGGTTGGGATGCCCATTTAAAATCCTACTGGAAAACTGGGCTTCCAAAGTTGCTTTTAGCGGGATTAAAGCCCAAAGTGAACATCTGATCACACAGCTGAGGTCTTTGGAAAGGCCCCAACTCAGGTGAGGCAGGATGGCCTGAGCCATTCAGCTCAGTGACTCCAGGACTCACCTTTCTGCAAGATCTCCAGATGTTCCCAAAGGATGTCTCCCACAAAGTCAGGTGCTAGCTCCAGGAAGCACTCCTTGCCCAGGGCGCAGAGGGCAGCTCCGTTCATGCAGAACTTCTGGAAGTCCACTCCCTTCAAGCTGAACTCGTTCACTGCCCACATCACCCAGTCCCGCACGTGCGTCTCCGTCCACTGCTGGGGATCTGGGTGTAGGAGAGATCCGTTAATGACCATCACCAGCCAGGTCCCCAGGAGAACAGGACACAGAGAGTGCTCCAGCTGCCCTGAGCTCGTAGCTGGTCCTGCTATCCCACTGGCAAATGTGGGAGGGAGACATCACGTTTACAGTTTGGATCGGTTGTATTCGCAGATTAATTTTAAACAAGGAACAAGTTTGGGATTTGTCTGGGACTTTTAATGTTTTCATCAGATCTCTGACCCCTTCTCCCACTCATGTCTCCATTTTTCTTGTTTTCTGTGGTTAAGTATTCCTGCTGCTTCTCCATATAATGGACATGACTTGCAAACAGAAGCCCTGGAGCTGCCTCTAAAGGAGCAGGTCCCCAGAGCTTCAAGAGCAGTCACCCAGCAGAAGTAGCAGGACAGATGTGCACAATCTGTCCAACAAGTGCAGTCAAAGTTTTTGCCTGTATGTGCAGATTTTTCCAGCTGAAGCTTCCAAGAAACAAGACAACAGGACCTGAAGAGCATCATCAGATGTGGAGAGGAGCAGCCTGGCAGAGGACACGCTCCCTGTGTCTCTCCCACAGCACCCACTGGGAATTCAGGTCTTACCTTTGGGGATTCCCAGCCGCTGCTGCTCTTTGGCGAAGCCGCTGAAGGTGGCTTTCAATGCCTGAGACATCATCTCTTTGCTGCTGGGAGTTAATAAAGGCACATCTGCACATTCCATGTCTGGAAGAAGAAGGAGAGAAGAATGACCATGAGAATGTGGGTCTGGGAAAGACAACAGGAGTCGTGCTGGTCAGAAAAACTTGAGAAATCTTCTTTATTTCTGCAATTTCACACCCAGACCCTCTATCCCTCCACCTAAACTCCACAAGTACACGAAGAGGCTTCTTAACCACAACCTTGTGCTTCTAATAATGCTGTACAAGCCATAGCTTCATGGTGCTCCAAGGTCTCCCCACAAGCCAACCATGAACGTGTTACTGGCAATTTTATGGTGCTATCAAAGACCTTTCCAGATAGTAGCCTGCTGGGCTTCACCATGCCAGGTGGAGACAGCTGAGAAGGTCCAGGTGCCAATGAAGCTGAAGCCCCATACCAGGGTGAAGAAGAAAGCAGAGAGAAAAGCATCTCTGAGTTCCTACTCCACCCCTGGGCATCCCAGTCCAAGGAAAAGTAAAAGGAAAATATTAATTTTAAAGCATCATGGTCAATCCTGGAAAAATTCAGTTGACAGCAGGCTGAGGCAGGATGAAGAACCGGCAGAAAACCCATTCAAGGAAGGAGGGAAAAGAAACAAGAGCTGGAAAATCCCACATTAGCCCAGAGTTACATCATGTGCAGCCCCACAGCTCAGAGCGATGCGATTCGGGGTGAGTCACCAAACAATGCTCAGCCACCCTCATGGGAGAGCGTGGGGCCAAGCCAAGAGCTGGGCCTTGGAGTAAATCCTGATGGAAGGCAAAGCTCTTCCTTTCTTTCTTTTTTTTTTTTATTTTCCTCTTTTTCTCATTTATTTGGAAGGAGGAGGAGATTTGTAGCCAACAAGTTTGACAAACAAAAGCAACCATTAAAATAAGAGTCCTCAATCTGAATAAAGGTTTGGCTCTTTTTCATAGATTTTAAGCATTCCTCAGAACCATCTCTCACAGAGAAGAAAAGCCTCATGGAACCACCATCTCCAATGCCTGAATTTCATCCATCTCCTCTGTCTATATTCCACCTGAGGTTGGTTGAGCAGCTGACTGGAAAGTTTTCATTGAAAACTCCATTTATTTTTTTTTCCCAGTGGAAAAATGACATCGTGTGCAAGCTCTTCTGAAGTTTTGCTGAATGTCAGAATTCTCTGTTTTGTGGAAACCTGCAAAACAGCAGCTGGATGCACCAAAGGCACTTCCACTGCCAAGCCACAGGGAGCAACATTTCAGTCTCCATCTTTGCACCTTCCACCCACTGTCTCCAAGGAAAAGACATGTCCCTGCTCACTGCAGGGGGGCTGGACTAGAGGACCTTTCAAGGTCTCTTCCAACCCAAACCAGTCTGTGATTCTATGATTCAAGGAAAATCATCCCCTTTATTTGCAGCTCCCTCTAACATCAGTCCAGGAATGACCTGCATGACTCTTTGCTCAGGTAGGACCACAGCGAGTCTCCTGGGACCTGATTCCTTCCCCTAACCCCAGCAAACAGATCAAGGATTGCCTGCCACAGTGGAATCACCGGGACCTTGGAAAGCAAATAAGACATTCAAAGGCTATTTGGCAAATTACACTTCATTATTGACTGGATTTGGCTGGAGAGGGCACGGAAAACTGAGCAGCCCCCCCCTCGCTATCTCTGCTCTCCATCTGCCGCGTGGAGATAACACCGGGAGAAAGTGGTTCAGTGCCCCTTTCCCTTCATCCTCAGGTTACATTTTAATGCTTTGCTTTCTGTGCTCTGTGGTTACAGGGACCACCCAGGAATCCGCTCCCCTCCACCGGCTGGTTAAACGGCAGTTCACTGCTCCCGGGTGCTATGGGAAGATGAGTCACAGGGTTAGGCTCAGAAAACGTTTCTAACCCCAATTTTGACACTGAATCACTCGTGAAAAACCAGTGTGGAGGCAGCGGCCGTGAGCACACCACAGAGAGCAGAGGGGCAAGGTGAGGTACGTGCAGAGTTGTGCTTTTTTCTCTGCAATACGACCTATCACCAGCATCCCCCCCACCCCTCCCCATTTTCTCCAGTAGGTCAGGTTTGCACAGACCCCAAGAGTCAATTTTTCAGTAGCCAGGGAGAGGGTTTTAGTTTAGTGAGGTGAATGCTGAGCTCTGCACAAACAACATGTCAAAACAGGGGCGGCTTAAAAGGGATTCTCAAGGAGAGGTCATTGGAGAAGCAAACAGTCAAATTTGCAAATTTAATTAAAAAAAAAAAAAAAAAAAGAAAATTTAAAAGTGAAGTGCCAGAGGAAGGTTTCTATTCAAACAGCACAATAAGCCCAAATGTGCATTTGGAGGTTTCTCCTTCAAAACACACTGCACTGGGCAGATTGAAGACTGAAACACCATCTACTTTTCTTCCTGTCAGCCCGTTGCTACCAGTTAAGGTTTCTTCAGAAGACAAAACAGCCCAAAAGCCCCGAGCCTGCTAACGCTTGCAGCAGCCTTATTTTAGTCAGCAGGGTCCCACATCTATAGAAGAGCTCACACATGTGAAACTAAACGTGTTTGTAAAGCTCTGCATACGTGTTTGTGGACAAGTCATAGCCGTATGAGCTGAAAGAGCTGAGAGGGATGGAGGATTTTTAATCTAAATTCTGCCTCTGCTGGGTTTGAGATCCAAAATTTACTTAAGTATCATTTTTGTTAAGTCCTGAGGATCATGGTGGACTTTAACCGGCTCTGCTCAATGCAGCTTTGCTGGGTGTAGGGGAGTTCCCTTCCAGGGAGGAGAATCAAGCCCTGGTGATGTCCTCCAGCACCCCCAGACAAGTCCTTCACCTTCATTTTGGGATGCTCAAAAGTCAGAGCCAAGTAGAATTTCAGTAACAAAAGCACCCCAGGCTGAGCTCCCCCTGGTTTCAGCTTTCACTGCCATATGAAACCCCTCTCCATGATTTTAATCAAGCCTTGCACAAATGAAAGGTCCCTTTTGCATTCCTCCTGCTGTACACACACATGCTGGGATGAAACGAATGGGACAGAGAATTCACCAGCACCAAAACCCAGCTCCAAATCTAAGCTCAGTTTAGAAATGTGAAGGATTTCAACTAAAAAGCAAGAGCAGGGGTGTCCGGGGCAGCAGAGCATCGCATCCCAGGCTTGGCTTTGCCATCTTGTTTTTGATGCTGCCCATTCAAGTTTCCTTGCCACAGCTGCCACAAGTGGGTGGCTGCCTGGGTACTGTGTCCTCCCTCTTGCTGCCGTGCCACAGACAGGGAGCTGTGTTTGGTTTTCCTCCTGGGAGGCCAGGCTGGCTTGTTAGGGTTTGATATTTAAATACTACCAGGAGTTGCAGTCACACTGGAAAATTATGTCACCGGCATCTCCAGCATCTGTAGAGCTGAGAGAAGTAATTTGCCTTGCACGGTGGGAAGGCAGAAAGGGACAATTCATCTGGCTGCAGCTTCCCAAAGCAAGGAGGGATTCTGAAGCTCTTAAAACCAGACCCCTATTTTTCCTCCATCTCTCTGACATCCCTGGGGATGGGAGTTCAGCAAGACACGAGGATGGCAACGCCCCTGATGCCACCCAAGAGCCAGTGCTGCATCCTGATGTGGCTTTCACACCATAGGGGATCTGCCCCAAACCCACCACCCCACTTGCATGAGGTGTTGCACCAACAGATGTGGAGCCAGGGAGAAAATCAGCCAGCAAAGGGGCAGAGGCCAAGAGCACCGAGTTCATCTCCCAGCCAAATTCCCACTCTGCTCTCACCAGGCTCCTCATGTATAAACTATTTCTACACATCTGATCTTTTTAAAGGACGATGATTTACAAACTTTGGGGATTTTGACCTTAAAACGTAAGCGCCTGTGCTGCACGCCAAAGCATTAGCATATGATTGCATAAGCAAAATAAATGGCAGTAAAGGGGGGAAGAAAAAAAAAAAAAAAAAAAGAAGCTGCTCTGAGCAGGAGGATGGGAGCAAAGTCATTTTTCACCCGAGTTTCCACTCGGGGTCAATGCCTCTTTAAAGCTCCCCTTGGCCACTCACTTTTTTTCCCATCAAAAGCTCCAGTGTGTCCTTGTCTGGTCCCCCTTATTTCCCCAGTAGCCTGTGTGTAAATGGATGTCTGGCAGGTCAGAGTGGAGCCAGCTGACCCGGCGGCCTCCTCCTGCCCTCGCTCTGATGGATGGACACCAAGGTCAGGAACCTAAGGCGCTGTTGTCTCAGGTAAAAGCCTTCTCCCTGCCCAGCCTCCTGAGCCTCCCCTTCCCAGGCCTGAGTCTAACCCCACACTACAGTGACATCGTGAGGATTTTGGGCCCTTTGGTGACTCAAAGGAGGCAAGGGGAGATGTGTGTTGGTTTCAAACCAGACCATTTGCACAGAGTCCAGAAAAATCATCTCATCCGAGGGCTGTAAGAATTTGTGACCATCTCCTCAAAGGACTTCAGCCCTTGAGCCTGAGCTAGCACACATCCTCTGCTGAGCCCCTAATGTGCCCAGCCACCAGCACTGCCCCACCTTGAGGTGCTCAGAGAGCAGATCATCTCCCCATGCTGGATGTCTGTGATGGAGCTCGAGTTTCTCACAGCTTCTGCAAGGAGAGACATGGGTTTTGTCTCCGTGACCACCAAGCCCCAAGACTCCCCATCTCAAGCCCACATCAAACATGATGCTGGCCAAACTCAGCCAAGCCCCCTCAATCCCAGCCTTCAGAAGGACCAAAACTAGGGCAGAGTTAGCGATGGGGGAAGCTGAACCACAGCAGATTTCCCAATGTCCCCCAGATGTCAGGGTTCAGCAGCTGAGAAACCTTTCTCAGGATAAGAGGAGGCTGGGGAGAGGGGGGACTGGAGCTGGAGACCCTTCCCACGCTCCGCAATGAAGCAGCCCAGGCACCTTGGAGGCACCATCTCCCCAGCTCAGGTTTCCACCATCATCACCAGGCACCTCTGCTCCCCCCCAGGGCAGCTTTGCCTTTCCCAGGTGCCCCCCGCTCTGGAGCTGGGACACCCGGGCAAATAACCCCAGCTGAGCCCCCTGTTATTTAGGAAGGATTAGGCAAAAATTTGTCTGCACTTTTGAACTGTTTTCACAAGCGTTGCCTCTCACTCCCACGCAGGAAGCAGGAGAGGAGCCGGCCTGTTCCAATTAGGGCTCCTTGGATGGAAAGGGCAGCGAAATCCAGTGAGGGAAAAGGGAAAGCAGGACAGAAAGCTGGAAAAAAAAGGGAACAGAGGGGAAAACTGGGAAGCAAGGATGGATGGGGAGAAGGGGTGAGCAGCCAGTGCTCAGAGGTGTTCGCTTGGGATGGGATGGGATGGGATGGGATGGG
>JAOEGS010001855.1:0-12584 GCA_025447755.1 Corythornis vintsioides | reverse complement strand
ACTAGATGATCTTCTAGCTCCCTTCAACCCCTGACACTCTGTGACTCTGTGAAAGCTGCAGCTTTCATGCAGCAAGGCAGCCACTTACCATTCCATAGGCTGGTAACTGAAAACAAACTCATGAGGCCAGGTGCTATTAAAACCCCTTCTCTTCCCACCCTTCCCTCCCTGCTCCACTCACAGCAGTACAGATGAGGGCCTCTTCCAAAATTTAGTTTTCACTTTTTGAAAAATTCAATAGATTTAGCAGCTTCTTGCAGAAATGTAAACCAACAGCTGATACAGTCCAAAGAGCAGCTGTGAGGGCCTCAGGCCAAAGCACAGCTTTGCACAAGAAATAAAAGATGCTTTAGAAATGTAAAGCAGTGCTGTGTCTGTACAGAGCTGGCTCCTCTCACTGCTCTGTGTCTCTCAAACTAGAAACCTTCCTTTCCTATTCAGCAACACACTGAGGAACATTCAAAAAGCTGATAAATTATCATTTTTAATATTATATATTATCAATCTATCTTATATTATAAAGCTGATCATTATATTTTTTTTAATCGTAAAGCCAAATTATTCCCATAGAGAAGAAAATAAAACTTCAACTTGAGAAAAGTGAAAAAATAATAAATAAATCCTGGGTTTAAAATGCCTACATTTGGTTATACAACACATTTTTCAAAACTTAACAGGACTCCCAGCAAACTCAGGACAGTTTTATTCTAGCACCACAAAATCCTTTAAAGGGAAGGTGAAAAAAACCTATTTTTTTGTTATACAAATCAGTTAACATCCAGAACAGAAGTTAATAAACTGTCTGAAAACTTACTATTTCCTAGTAAATTCTACCAATATCCTGTCTTTCTCTGCAATTTAACTTTTTTGAAGATAACATGTTTATTCAGAACAACTGGCCTGTGGGATATGAATGATCTGAGAGTAAAAAGCAACTTTACCAAGTAAAAAGCAACTTTACCACCTCTGAACAAATTACCCTCTCAGAACACTGCTACACATTCTTCTAGCTTCTAAAGAATGGAATGGTGATGAGCAGTTAAAGCTTTTATCTTTCATAAGCACAGTATTAATATTAGTATTAATTATATAAGCACAGTGTTAGTACTAATTGTGAAGTTC
Source organism: Corythornis vintsioides (assembly GCA_025447755.1). Lineage (NCBI taxonomy): Eukaryota > Metazoa > Chordata > Aves > Coraciiformes > Alcedinidae > Corythornis > Corythornis vintsioides. The sequence continues at coordinate 11,462 of JAOEGS010001855.1, read as the reverse complement.
AGCAATAATTTTTACTCCAGTTATCTGGTCAAAAAAAGAAAAAACAAGGGATAAAAAACTTTTAAACATGTTAAGAAGATGCACTAAACTGCCTTTGCTTGCTACTGTCAATAAAGTACCACTGGAAAATCCAATTACTGTGAAAACTAACTGCAAAATAAATTATTTCTTTTTTAATGTAAAATAGTTTTAGTTTAAAACTCCGTTTTTAACTTACATTTGGTTGAACCAATTTATGTCAAGATGCTTCCTTGTGTTAATACTTTATGGTCTTGAAAACACTGATTCATGTGCTTACTAGAGGAGAAGAAGGGTGGGGGGAACCAGTTGATGCTGTTTCTGGAGCCTGGCCAGCTACCATGTTGAGCTAAGACTTGTACTGGGATGTGATTAACGTGCACACATGCACACAGCCACCCTCAACTCACTCTCTGGGCAGGGAGATTTGTTTTCCACTGCCTCCTTTTAAATCCAAGATGGGAAAGCAGTACTATTGAGGAAGCAATAAAAGGTAGTATTTAATTTAAATTACATACTTTAAATTACATCCAAATAAATGCTAAATGTTTTTAGCTCATTAGTAAACCTATGCTAAAGCTTAACAGTTTTCATGTCCTCTGTGAAATTAACTATTCTTAGCTTGCACATTTTACCAAAAGCCTGTGTCCCCCTAAACTAAAGTCCATGTTTCCCACTAGCTGGACCAGAAGTCCAATAATGTCATTAGTAAGTGTCAAACTAAAAAGAAAAGATTCTTTTTACACTGATGCCTATATTTTCATACTATGTGTTCTGTCAGCTACTTTTAATTATTGTCACTCCAGCTTACAGAGCTAAACAATATGGATATTGACATACAAACAAATTATTCAGCAATTTTGGGTTGTTATGCAATATGCAAAGTAATTCCTCTCCATCAGAATGTTCAACCTTGTGTCTAAGCACCTCACCAAACAGATTCAAGTGGAATGTAAAAGCTCAGAAACAGAGTACTTCAAAGAGCAGTACAGAACTTCATGATGACCATTCTGATCAAGTAACTCACCCGTGATGAATCTATAGTCTACTGCCAATCTTCTTCAAACTCCTTTCAAACACAAGCATGTTACAATCTGAATTCCTCACACTAGACTCTTCACAAATAGCTAAGCCTGTTTGCTGTGCTCCTCTGACGTATTTATGGAAGATGTTTGTGAAGTTTCACAAACGAGAGGGGAAAAAAGATATGTAAACAAACAAAACCAATCCATAGATAAATCCTCAAACCCTCCACAACCATCAAACCAAACCAAAAACTGATGTAATGAGTACAATGAAGGTAGTACAAAGCAGGACAGCACACGCCTCCCGTGGGTAAAGGCGGGCCGTTCTACCCTCACCTTTATCCCGGTCATAGAGTAAATCTTCTGCCGAGCAGGGGCTCCCATCCTGAGACTCAGGAGGGCAAAAGGGAGAGACACAGGGTGAGTGGCTGCTGCAGCTGCTGCTGCGCTCCTGGACGGAGGGGGTCTGGGTGTCGATGCTGCGCGTGCTGCTGCTGCGGTAGTGAGCGGGCAACGGCGCCCGGCGGCCGTCGGGGATGTCCAGAGGCTGCAAGAGAAACAAGCAGGTCAAGCTCCACACGTCACCAAACTCCAGCCACCTCAGCCCCTAGCGCTCAGCGCTGGAGCGACGAGGAGAGGCCCTCACAGAGCTAGCCGCCATCTTGGGAACAACACGGGAAAAGAATCAGAGAATGTTTAGGGCTGGAAGGGAGCTCCAAAGGGCATCTAGTGCAGCCCCCTGCAGGGAGCAGGGACACCCTCAACTAGACCAGGCTGCTCAGAGCCTTGGCCAACCTCACCTGGAATATTCCAAAATATATTCCAAATACATACCATTTTGCCTAAAATTCAACCCAACACTTTTGCAAGCAATGAGGACATGAAACCTACTGTCCAAGTATCACATTCTCCCCTTCTCAGCAGCTTCCAGGTAATAGAGTTTCATGTGTCAATTGAAAGCAAAGGAGCAGACAACAAGAGAGAACATTTCAGCAGTTGATGGAGCAACTGCAAAGTTTGGCCACAGCTGTGTGGTCTGTTCCAACAGCTCTGCTCACATGGGGTGTGTGTCACAACACGACTACGTGTTGCTGTTCCCACCACCTCCAACAGACCATGACTCATTCAGCATACAAGACTTATCTGAAGCACTGTCCCACTTGTGAGACAGACAGAAGACAGGCAGAAAACAAGAGTGAACCTCTGGAAAGAAAACTCTTTCTTAACCAAAAAAAAGAAACCTGCCAGAGAGAATTATTATTTCCATTTCTGCCAAAAAGATTCTGAGATGCCAGGAAGAAGTCTGACCCAATCTCTCTCTTTTATGGTCTCTTTTCTGGATACCCTAAGTAGGACTGATGTGCATTTTCAGCATTCACCAAGGCAGAAGACAACTGGAAGAGCTGCACTTAAACTAAAATGGCATGCAGCATCCTGAGTTACCTGAAGAATCACATTAGAGAAGCCTTACAGGTTTGTTTCTCCATCCATGAAGTGTAGATAATATCTTCTTATATAGGAATGATAAAAAAAAAAAGAAGTTTCAGACACTCCTATTATACAGGAGCAAAAACCCAGGAAGAAATTCATATTTCTGACTATAAAGCAAGATTTCCTAGCATTAGGACACATATCTAATGAGGAGGGAAGAAAAAACACCCCCCAGCTGCTCATTAGGTGCACACACTACACTCTACCTAACAGGTAGCACAAGGGTTCCAGGGAGGAGAAAAACAGTTATTGCACAACTCCAGTGCAACACAAATGTTCTTCCAAACCTACAGGAACAATGTGATCTTACATAGTCAAGAAGTACATCCCAAATCCCATCTTTGAACCTCCACTGAATTAAAATGGGAGATATGAGAAGTTAGCCATGTTTTTAGACATGCCTCTAAATACACACAAGCAGAAAAGGCTAAATATTTACCACTCTTTCCAAGTAAAATGATTTTTAAGGCATAGAAAATGTTACTAAACTTCTGTAATTTTCTTTCCCTTAATATTGAATTAAAGTTTTGACAAGTGCAAAAAACTTCAGGAAAATCTCAATTAAAATTTCAAAACTTTATGTATTCAACCTGATCAACATAAAAAAAATATTTTAGAAGTCACTTTCCATGAGTCATGCCTAAACTATTTCAAAAACTGAAGTCCTCAGAACATAAAAAAATAGGGTAACTAATTTGATACAGCTGCCATTAGTTATCACAACCTCAATACATAGAAAACAACTAGAAAGTACTGCATTCTATGCTGGGTTTTTTTGGGTTTGGTTTGGGTTTTTTTTCAGTTTTTTGGGGTTATTTTTTGGGGGGTGGGGAACAGGCAACAACAGATGGATGGTTGGTGGGGTTTTGTGTTTGGTTGGTTGTTTTTTTTGTGGGTTGGTTTGTTTTACAAGGTTTTCCAGTCACCTACTAACCTTCTGTCAGATGCCTTCTGTCAGGACACCCACCAAACCCTACTGGACACAGCTGTGACCCTCATCTCCCTGCAAAGGTATGGAAATGCTCACCAGCAGCATGCACTTCTCAACACACTGTTCACATTTACCACATTGTTCTCACTGCTGATCTTCTGCTGGAAGAAAAGCCCAGGAACACCCTATTTAGAAGCATCAGGAATGCTGCTGGGATATAAAACACCAATTGAAGGCTTAAAAAGTCCATAAGCTTTTAAAAGTCCACAAACGTTTTAAGGCTTAAGAAGTCCATTCTCCATAAACTTCACATTTATTTGGGAGGCAGCTTCTTAAGAACAAAGCATTCAGTGCTTTTGGTTTAAGACCTGTTCTCTAGACTGGGACAAAGGGAGATGGGAGAGTGCTCCTGCCTTCTAGCATCTGCAAAAAACCCATCATGTATCCTGGGAAAAAACCCAAACTCTTCATGTAAAGGATATGGAGACTGAAGTAAGGACCCTCTGTGTCTGTGCAAATTAGGATTTTTCCTAATCACAACCTAGAAAACAAACCAAAAAAATAGTCTAAAAAAATAAATTGATTTATATATCTGAATGAGCAAGGAAGTATGAAATTGGGAGGAAAGCTGCTCTGGTTACTCATTTTAACCAGGAGACACATTTAAAAGGTAATACAAGTATTATTCAAAGGCACTATTCATAAAGCTACTTAAGCTTAAGCTTCATTTTGTCCTATATATCATCTAGTCCAATTTCAACATATGAACTAAAAAAGGGCTTGGTAAAAAAAATAAATTACAAATTTATACTGAAGAGATGAGAGATTAAAATGAAAAAAAAAAAAGAACACCACACTAAAATGAAAAAAAATAACAGAACTAAAAATGCATTCTACTTTTTTGGACAGTCCAAATGTGGTTATAATTAAATTATTATTATGAAATATGTATATGAACTTATTTATATTCTTATTTATGTATAAGAAATAGTATTTCTTATATTAAGAAATATAAGAAAACAAAGCTATTAATGGAGCAGATACATTAAAAAATAATAAAATTAAGAATTAGGGAGTGAGCTGCATGTAAAATAGAGATAAAATGCTTTCTCTGTTTTTAGAAGGATGTATTTTTTTCCCCCAGGTCTTTCCTGGCAAATGAGTACAGATCCACAAGATGGCACAGAGTGTTGTATGCAGCTGGATACAACAGCTCATATGAAAAATCAAGGTTTGAACATACACTGTTAAAATTGTGAAGTTAATGTGAACAGGTTAAAAGAAACCAACTGAAAAATCCAGATGCCTATCAATCATCCAAGCAAGTCTATAGAATAATTTCTCCTTCACACATCACCCAAAGCAACCAACTACCTTTGCTATTTTAAAATACTTTCTAAAAATACAGGATGGTACAGCAAGCAAGAATGGCAGAAAAAAATGGAAGAACAAATTGTTTTCACCAGCAGTGAAAATTAATGAAGGATGGTTTACCTCTTGTTCATTAATTCCTAACTGGTAACCTATCTGCCTCAGCTCCCACGGGCTACAAAGCACCTAAATCGTTCTATTAGGACAAAGTTCACCAGCAGTAAAATTGACTAATTACTCCTGTTATGATCTTCCCTAAGTGAGCTGGGAGATCCACTAAGCTAGGAGTCCCACTATAGGTTCCACCAGCCCAGACTTCAGAGAAATCAACAGCTGTGCAACAGGAAAAAACCTTCTGCCCACAAAGAGAGACTTGACTTCAAGGGCAGTGGCTGATTTATGACTGACTCCTGGGTCTGAAGCCTCTCTCCAGTTAGATGTTTGGAGAAAAAGTTCACTACTGCCTTGGTTGTGTAATCTGCTGAGCATCTCTGGCCCAGGTCCAACAATGCACTTAAGTATGTGCTGAACTGTTCTGCTGGACCAGAGCCAGTACATTCAGTAACTCAGGAGACCAAATCCTGCTTCTGTTGTGCTTTAACCTCTGTAGCAACTCAACACCACCAGCCCCTTGCCCACCCTGCCCTTCCTCCAACCCCCTCCCATGCTGTGGGAAGGAGAATCAGGAGAACAAAAAGGTGAGATCCCCGTGGGCTGAGATGAGGAGAGAAGAAAGTAGTGATGATAATACTAATTAAATGATTTATTAGTCTGGTGACAGAAAGCTCAAGGCTCTACTGGTACCTGAGATGCTGCTGTCCCTGCCCTGGCCACATGCTGTGGGCAGCCCTGCCCTTGTCTAGTGGGTATTACATCAGCATGGCATCCACCATCCCACTGGCTGCTGGGTAGACTATCTAGCTGTTGTGACAACCTCATCCTAGCTGAACCCAGGACACAAGTAGCAAGATGTTAAAACCCAAGGGACCACATTTATGAAGATGGTTTGTCACCAAGTGACACGTGCTCCAGGCACAGGAGATTACACCACCAGCCACAGCAACATCAGTGGTGGCACTGGGTCATTCATACCTTTGTTATACTTGTTATATAGGTTTATGAATCTTAAATCTTGGATTAAAAGTTTTATAGCTTCACTTGTACATTTAATTACTATTTCACAACCATTCACAAGAAAAGAACCTACATCTTAGAAAACATCAGAAGAAAGTAGAGCAGTTTAGTCCACAGTAGAAAAATTTAATTTTCTATGTAGGAAACAGTGGCTGCAAACCAAATATCTCATATTTTAGGTGTCATCTAAGCATTCCAGTGCTCCTCAGCAAAAACCCAATGTTCCAGTTCTTCCATAAGCAAAGCTGACCAGTACTTCCCATAGGGAGGTGTCCCATGACAGGTCACAATGGGTTCATGGAAGTAAAATGGTTCATCCACATTGCTTATGGAAGAAAAGCATTAGAATAAAATAAATAAAAACAAACAAACCAAAACAACCCAAAAAACAACCAACCCCCCCACACACACAAACAAAACAAACACCACAACACACAAAAAAAAACCCACAGCACAGCACAGGAAACTTGAGTCTTGTGTAAGAAAGAACAGAAAATAAAGCAAATTAAATTTCCTGGTCTAATTACTATTATAGGTTGAATTATCTACATTTACAAGCACTGTAAAAAGTTTCCTACAGTAAGGGTATTCTAAACAAAGTATGTTTGGTCAGAAGCCCTTTAAAAGAAAAAAACCAAACCAAAAAACCCTAATAAACACCATCTTAAAACACACTGAAACACAATTTTCAAACCAACAGTTGTTTGAAGAAAATAGTTGGTCATTTTAACCACGAAGAACCTCTCTCATGAGGAAAGTTTCCCATGTGTTTATGAAGAAAAAAAACCCACCATAAATGGATTAATATAAAAGCTTACCTTGGATACCTCTTCTTTTCCACTGTTTTCCTTAATGAACACTTTCTCCAGTTCAGGGCTTATTCCCTCTACATTACAGGGCACACGTGAAGCAGTTGATTTTGGCACTGAAATGTTTGACAGTGGCACGGGGCCTGATCTGGAAATGGAAGCCTGGAAGGTAGAGTGAGAACCATTTCAAGTTGGAAAGCAGAACACAGCCAAAAGTCTGAAATCACTACTTAACCAGAAGCCAGGAAGGAAGAGCAGGTTATTTGCTCAGCTCTGGTGAAGCAGGGGGCTGTTAATATCACCTGAGTCTGACTGATGGCCACGTGGTTGCCATGGAGGGGTGACTGCCGTTCCTTCTCCTTGCTGTGGCGACTGCTCTGCTTGCTGCGCTGCAGCTGCTGCCTCAGCTTGGCAATCTGCTGGAGACAGGGTCAGGAGAAGTGGGGTGAGTTAGCAAACAGACAACTGCTCCTCGAGGAAATCACAACCTGTAGCCATTTCTGGTTTATACCTTGCACTGGTGAGCAGAAAAGTTTACAGTTTCCTTTCAATGATCTTCAACTGAAGCAAAGTTTTCCCGTGAAAATTCAGCACCAAAGCAAGAGCCTTGGCAAACAACAGCCATCAATATGCACTGCTCATCTTGGAGAGCTTCTTTAGTAACATTTCCCTGCAGGACAGGTGATAAGACTCCTTCAGGCAGATGGTGCTGTCTTTTCTGCTGTCCACTGCAAAGGTGTCTAATCAAAAGTTACCTATTTTAAAGGTCAAAAGGCACCTCAAGTCATTAACTACTTAACCTGCTTCTTAACAAGAAACCAAAGATTTTCATTTTGTGATTCCTCCACTTATTTCTTCTTCCTGGATGACTTCTACATGAAATATTCACCTTTCCAAGCATTGTCTCAGAGGTTTAGACTGTGTGCACAACAGGTGCAGACACTTCCTTAAGACTGGATCACTTTTTCCTTTGGGCTCATGTTCCACTCTTCCTCATGCCTGGCACACTGCCATGCAAGGCTAACACTGCACAGCCCTATTTCATTTTTAACTCAGCTAGAAATACAGTTTTTAAAACCCTGAAGGGCAAGTAAGGGAAAGAAAATACACATGGAATTCATATTTCAAACAACTTAACTAGAAAGTAACCTCTGAGTGACAGCTTACAAGTACACACACTCTGTGGTTAACTCTGAGTAGTCAAATACATCACTTCTATATCACTAGATATCAAATATATCACTCTTGCAAAGCAACCCTGTGGTAGAGAATCACTCCACATCAGTCTTCAGAGTTTCAGAGGTGACACTGCTTGCTGAAGATGTTTGGATGAAGCTTTGCTCTGGGCTATGGCCTTTTCTTTGTGATGTCTCTGGTATCACTCAAAAGAAAGATCCACCTTTAAGGCTTAATATGAAGTCTTGCCACAGCACATTACCCATATTCAGAAAACTGCTCCTCAGAAATGGTGGAATGCTTTGATCTCTCAACCACAAACAGTTCAGACTTCAAGAGTCTGTGTGCAGAACACATCAAGAAAGAAAGAGCCCTTAATACAATGAAGTTTCTAACACAGACAAGCTAGATTTAGAGAACTAATCTGGTGATAAAAGGTGCAGCTCAGGCACCATGTTGGAAGGAACTTGAAGGAGTCTGAACAGATACTTCAGCTCTACCAAAAAAAAAGTGTTCCCCATTCTTCCTGCAGGAGTAATGGCCATTAGGAAAACTAGCTCCATCATACAGGGATGAAAAAACTAGCAAGTGACCAGGCTGGTAAGTAAACATCTAGAGATTTACATCTTAATGATGGAGAATGAGGAAAACAGGGAAATAATCTTATTTTTCCTCTTTAAAAACAGAAAACAATGCCTGTATCACAAGACAGCTGTGGAGTGAGCTGGCTGGCTAAAAGAATCAGAAAGCTGGGAGTGCTGTAGATGAATCTTTCATGTCTGCAGCCTCTCCTCAGTGCTGTGCACTCATAGTTAAAAGTTAAATACTCTACTGGGTTTTTTAAATTTAAATTAAAACTGGCTTTCTGAGCTTTTTCTGTGCATACTATAAAGTGATCTACACAATTCCACCTCAGAGATCTGACTTCTGTCACAAGGAGCTCACACTTTTTTGACAACATAGAACACAACCCTTCACTGTAAAATCTGGACCATGGAAGAACTGGAATATCTCTAGGCTAACCAAAAGCTCTGATATTCTGAAAAGAATCATGTACCCCTGGAATCTGAGGTTCTCTCAGCCACCTCAAGACTAAAAATATTTTGGAAGGCTGCTTTTCTTCATGCACTTCAGTTACTTAAAGCAAACAACCAAACAAAACAACAAGAAAAAAACTAAACCAAAACAAGAATGACAAAAAGGTTTGCTAGGTTACTGTCACACAGACAACTATAGGATGAGCAGCAGACATTATTAAATAAGTTAGGGAAAAAACCCTGTCTTTTTTTATTGATGAATATTTTTACAGCTAGAAGTGTCCTTGAAGTAAATATGAATCTTGTCTACACTGCACCACACAGACACTGCAGCCAGCCACAGAGGCTGGAGTCAGGACTTACAGATGAGGGAAAGGAAAAAGCAAAGCCAAACAATATGAACAGGACAGACAGACAGACAGATGGAAGGTAACTAGAGCTCCAGTAAGGAGATAGATGAGAGCTGGGTGGCTCTGGCTAATGCACAGAGTGACACTGGGATTATAAACCCAGGAAATTAGGGAAGGCAAGCAAACTAGTTTGAGAAGATGGAGAAAAGAATGTGGGGGGAAGAACTACCAGGTGGAGAACACAAAGGCAGGTTTAAGGGTGAGGAACCATTGCAAAATTTGGATAGAATTCATTCCCTTCCATTTTTTTCCATTACTGTGTTTTATCAAAGGAACAATTAAACCCATTGGCCACATGTTTCTTATCTTTCTCTTGTGGTCAGACCATAGAGGCTGGCAGCCTAGCCCAGTGGCACACTGCTATCAAACAGCAGACTTGCTTACAGGCTGAGGGGTTCCCTATCACTGGCTGTCACAGCCCTGGGGTGAAGAAAAGCTTCTTGTTGCAGAACTTGATAGGGAAGTGCCAGAATGAGGGATGGTCTCAGTAAATTAAGAGTTATCCTGGAAATACAGATGCTACTCCTGTCCCTGCTACAACTCCTTTGTGCTGGTAGGTAATGTTTAAGCCAAAATTTTTCAGACAAAACTGCTTCTGAACTAATTTCTGGCCACAATCTGTGATTCTGAATGCTTCCTCACAGCTGCACATGAAGTCACTCCAGCAACCCAAGGCCAGTGTACTAATAAATCAGCTAGGATGGATTTTCATAACAGGTACTCAAGGAGATGGTAACAGACAACCCTCTTTGGCCCAGATCCTTATCTTTCAAAATGGGGCTATTGCCTCCACTGGAATGCAAGATTATTCCATATTTGTCAAATGGGATTTTTAAATTCAAGTCATTAAACTTACATAACTCTCTTTGACAACTATTTTTCCTATCAGTTGCTGTCTGGAAGATAACTGTATCTTGCCAGAAACATCATTTCCTCAGATGATCTATATATTTCCTCTCATTTCCAAGTGTTCTTTTAAATAGAGAGACAGGAAAGAGGATATAAAAAGCCCAGAATATCAGGGAAAAGTCCTTGTTTCTTACAAGTAAGGTGCACCCCTTGAAAAGATGCTGCACCCTTCCTGACAAGTCCATGAGACTGACTGCACACTAGTTACTAGGTACTGGACAGAGACAGAGGTACAGAAACTCTGGACAGAATGGAGTTTACTGGAACAAAAAGTGAAATACAGTCATTTCAGGGGAGCTGGAGACCATTTTACTCTATCTACTTTCTCAGGATGCAAAGCTACTTCATTTTTGGTGGGTTCCTTCTAGTTGCAATTGTAGTCTACAGTAAAATACATGATTATTAAAGAGCATTTCAAATAATCATACCATTACTGTATCAGTGCTTACCCTCCTTTTTCATTCATGACAATTACATCTATCTCTACCCTAAAACTTGAATTAAATTTCCAAGCAAGAACATGCTAACATACCACCTTTGCCTAGCATATTAAGAAAAAAAATCTAGTTCTTCAGCCTCTCACTGGCCACTCCTTCACAGCCAACACTGCAGGAAGCCAGGGAGGAAATCCAACAGGTATAAAATAACATCTACTCTTGAAACCACTTCATTTGAAGGTATAACCTGTTTCAAAACCAACAGAGGGGAGGGAGAGGGTGCAGTTTCCTGGACTTCAGATAGGGATTAAAAAAAAAAGTCTTGGTCCTATCAGAGTTTTTAAAGTTCCACTATGCCAAACTTCTCACCTCCTTTAGTTGATCAGCACTTCCCCAAGATGCTGAGCGCTGATGGGACCTCTTTTCTGCTCCATCTTCAGCCCAACAGCTGGGTGTCTGGGGGGGGAGGGGGAAGAAAATACACTGTAGTGAAAAGAAAAACTTTTGGATTATTGCTTTATTCTTTGTGCAGTGTCAAGAGTTGAGGCATTACACGTGAAACCAATCCCAGAAGCTTTGTCAACTTGCATTTACAAAGGATAAGGACAATGCACATTACTGAGGAAGGAATCAGAGGGCTGACAATTGCAAAAACAAACCAAAAAAACCCCAGTGCTTACCTGGCTACTCTCACTGCACTTTAGCATCAATATA
>JAOEGS010001854.1:20866-33815 GCA_025447755.1 Corythornis vintsioides | reverse complement strand
ATCTTGACAGACACTGCTGAGCTCCCCCCTCAGTCTCCTCTTCTCCCGGCTAAAGAGCCCCAGCTCTCTCAGCCTCTTCTCAGCAGGTAGATGCTCCATTCCCCTAATCATCTTGGTGCCCTGCACTGGACTCTCCAGTAAATCTCTGTCTTTTCTGAACTGGGGTGTCCAAAACTGGACCCAGTACTCGAGGTGGGGTCTCACCAGTGCGGAGTAGAGGGGGAGGAGAACCTCCCTTGCCCTGCTGGCCACATTTCTCCTAATCTTAGTTTATCCTTACTTTAGTATCCAGTTAGGTTGAAAAGACCTTAAGATTTTTGAGTCTAACCATTAACCCTACTCTACCAAGTCCACCACTAAGCTATATGTACAGCACCCCTGCTTTTGAAATTGTGAATAGTCTTTTAAACCAAAAAGAAGCATCCAGAAAATGATGCATGAAATATCAACTAAGAATTTCCCTTTGTAATGAATATGCTGATTGTAGTGACAAGTCTTATACAGACCCAGTAATGCAGCACAAAGTACAATAAACCCAGGGATTTCACACATAGAATTTTACTATAGTGTGTTCTGCCCTCATGTGGTAAAAGCAAATCACTTTCTTGAATGAGTCAAACACTGAATTTATTGTTTATACTGCTAAGGAACTAGGAGAAATAAAAACTATTAGCCAATTAGTTTGCTGGTTTGTTTTTTTTTAAGGAATTAGAATCTATGGGGTGTTGGCTTGTTTGGTTTTTTGTTTGGTTTTTTTTGTTTGTTTGTTTGTTTTACAATTGGTAGCAGTTTTTCTTGAGGGCTTTATCCTTCCAGCAAATGATATATGATGATAATGTTTTTTCTTGCACTTTGGAAAGTACTGCAACAAAGTTTTCCCCCAATTTAAAATGGGTAAAACTGGAGGAAAACAGGAAAATGCACTTATGGCATCAGGGACATTTACTGTTCTAATTAATGAGGAGAACAAGAGATATCAGTAGGAGCATTACACTAGTAATAACTTCCTAACTGTGAGAAGTTAGATACTGAAGTTACTGAGTACTAAACCCTCATCCTCACTGCTCAGTTGTAGCTAAGACCTCTGGACACCTCACTGAAAGTTAACTTTTCTGTCTGCTTTGAGGTCACTACCACTTAATGTGTATATACTGATTACCAGGTAGACCTTAGCTTTCTGATTATCATTAGCTAAAGTTAGATAAACCTCATGTTTTACAGTTGAAGGGAATGGGGTTTTTTTGAGTTATAGCCTGTTAACCACTGCTGAGTTGCCCAAAGATGATAATTTGGAGCTAACTTGCATTTGCTGGCGTTAACATTTTAAGTTCCCACGTGGATCCATGCTGATGTCTCACTGGAACAATGGTAGACAGAAGGAAGATGGTCACAAAAGCACAAGCACGAAGGACTGGCATCTCCAAATGTTGCTCCAATTAAAATTCAGTCTATGCTATATAAAACCCATAAGCAGTCTTGATTTAGAGCTTTGGAAGACTCAGAGGTATGGGGATGCCAAATCTTTTTAGGCACCCAGCTCCTGGAGTGTAATTCCTAAGCCAAAGTTGCATGATTCTCTCCCTGTTCAACATATGGAGAAGAGAGATGCTTAGGAGTGAGATTTAGAAGATGGCAAGTGGGAGAGATGTCAAAAAAGAAAGTTGGGGGGGGTTTGTGGTTCTTTTTTTTTTAACTCCCTTTCTGGAATTTATATGCCCAACTCTGAGCTGCTGATGTCATACAGTGATTAATAGATGGCAGGTTTGCCTGCAGTGAGTCTCTACTTTTGGGCAATTCCAAGAATCACAGTGAATTAGAAACAAAGAAACATCTTAAAATGTGACTTTTATTTTTACTTCCATTAAAGGCATTGAGTAGGTTTTTTTAGAGTTTGATTAAACCAGTGGTTTTGCTGAAGACTTTTCTCAAAGTGGGTAGTAACTCATCATGCAATTGCTCCCATTAAACACCTGCTGAAGCTCTTCCAGCTTGGCAAAAGCTGCAATTATCAACATTCCTAACAAGATACTGGGAATCCCTATTCAGGAAGGGGGTTATTTAGTTGGTAGAAGAGAGGGATTGCAATCCTAACAGCAAAGAGACAGAGAGGGGGCCTTGTGATGAATCAGATAACTCCTTATATGATGGAGCTGTAAGAAAATCTAGAATTCATATTGACCTTCTACATAACATCAGACTAGTGCCAACTAACAGTAGAACTTCATTACAAAAGGAGAATGTAAACATTTTTGCTCCTAATTTATTACAAATCAGAAGAAAAATGTATTAGGGAAAACAGTTTATTTTGATTGTTTCTATTGTGGGAGAGTCAATTTACTGCAGGTTTGCATGTCTGGAAAACAATTTTTTTTTTTGGAAGGTTTGTAGAAGGAAAAAGTGGTTTGGTTTGTTGTTTTGTTTTTGTTTTTTTTTTAATTGGGTTTTTTTTCCTTCATTTTGTTAACAGAAGAAGTAGTAGAAGATTCCACAGAGAATTGATACTTGCTGAAGAACTTAAAGTTCTTGCTGAAGAACTTCAGAAGTGCCTTATATAATATTCCTTCATGTTGGCTACGATATGAGCCTCTTCCCATGGTGTGAACTCTGATAAGGAGAATATAAATTAACAGCAACGCTGCTGCTATCTCTAAATTCCATCCTAAAGGTACATCATGTAGACAGAATAGAAATATGCAAATTTGTTCAGGCATTTGTATTTGGCAGCAGAAACGTGAATCAGAGCAGCTAGCTGTCCTCAAGCTAGATTGGATTAAAATATACTGGCTCTAATCAGTGCTGCCTGAGTTATCTCTGTACTTTGCATCCAAAAGATAGGTGTGTCACTGACACTTTTTTAACATCCCAGCTAATAATTTATACATTAGAGAGAACAGTTTCCTTATTAACTCTTTGAACCAGCAGGCATTTGCAAATACTGAAGGGAACTGGAAGGAGTGGGGGGAAAAAAAGGCTGGGATAACACTGCAGTTTGGTGTGGATAATGAAAGTTTTATTTGTCAATGAGAATTCAAATATCTAGATCTTGTTGAAAAAAAAAGAATTTCAGTTTTATGAATTAGGTAGACAGCTGGTGCTAATTAGCAGAGATAATTGCAAGAGTTAATTATGTAAGCTGTTATGATTTATGGGCTAAGGATAGTGGCAAATTACTTAAGTAGATAGAGAAAATTGAAGAATGGTTATTATAAGAAAAAAGGAGTTATATTTAGGACTGAATTGTGCTCAGCAGAACAGCTGCGTTCACAAATATATTGTTGTAACCCCAGGTTTTTTACAGAGTATTAGAGAAAAAGCACAAATCTGGGGAAAACAACAAGTTGGCTGCTTCTCTGTTTTCATAGAACCATAGAAAGCCTTGGGTTGGAAGGGACCTCTAAAAATCATCTAGTCCAACCCCCCTGCAGTGAGCAGGGACATCCTCAACCAGGTCAGGTTAGGGTTACCTCATCAGCTACTGCTAAGACCCAGGTCCCAAGGTAAGTTTGTGAAGAGCAGAGTTGGGAGTATGGAAAGCAGGGACCCACATGATTCTGGCTGGTCAGAGTGAAGGAGGTAAAAACACAGTATTCAGGTCTGATCTCTGCCTCATTTGGAGCAAGAAATGAAATCTGATCTTCATACAGACGTGCCAGTGCTTGAACCAGTGACACAACCTCTTCCTCTCCTGAAGTGTTTGAAGGGGTTGGACTAGATGATCTTCTAGGTCCCTTCCAACCCCTAATATCTGTGAATATCTATGAATGATCTGGTTCATTCTGCTGCCAAAGGACAAAAAAGAAACAACAACAACAAAACACCACCCAGCAAAACCAAATCAACAACCTCAACCCTGAGACTATTTGGAAAATGAGGTTCTTGTTTTCCAGATGGTTGTAGTGATTTTTTTTTATGAAAATTTCTGAAACTTATTTTGGAACCAGGAGGATTTGGAAAAACAGTGCTCAGGGGGATACCATTAGTATGACCAGTGAGGCAATGAGAGAGTGCAGTCAAGTGGAAGGGTAGCCTTATATCTAGAAGCAAAATGGACACTAAAATGTCAGGGCTGTCTTTTTTCAGGTCACTGAGTGTTTCCAGCAGCTTGGTAATACATGAGTCTATGAGAAGAGAGGAATAACTTCTAGCTGTTCACATTCAAGAAATGCCACTGGGAAGAACAAGTAATGCTTACTTGAAAATAAAAGGGACATGGGGAGAAGAGGGACATTTTTTGCAAATAATTATTGATCTTTCAGAGCAACTTTCTGACATTGATTTCAGCTGTCACTATAAACCAAAGTATTTGTCTGAATGATTTACATAATGTAGATGTTTGCATAACCATACTTGATTTTGGTGTATTAAAAGCAATCCAACATAAATGCTGTCACCACATGGAAAGGGACCTTGAAAAATCATCTAGTTCAGTCCCCCTGCTATGGGCAGGAACATCTTCCACTAGATCAGCTTACTTGGAGTCTCATCCAACCTGATAATATATAAAGTTTCTTTATATCTAAACTAAACCTACCTACATTCAGTTGAAACTCTTAATCCTCATTTTATCACTACACCCCTCGATAAAGAGTCCCCACATTATCTGTAGGCCCCCTGTAAGCTCTGGAATGCTGCAGGATCTCTCATCAGACCTTCTTCAGGCTGAACAGCCCCAGTTCTCTCAGCATTTCTTGCCAGGAGAGGTGTTCCAGCCCTCAGATCATTTTTGTGGCCCTCCTCTGGACTTGCTCCAACAGGTCCATGTCTGTCTTGTGCTGGGGACTCCAGAGCTGGATGCAGTGCTCCAGGTGAGCTCTCCCAAGAGTGGGGTAGAATCCCATCCCTCAAGTTGCTGGCTGCAATTTTTGATGCAGCCTAGGATTCAGTTTGCTTTCTAGGTTATAAACACACATCTAATTTTTCATCCACCAGTATTCCCAAGCCCTTCTCCAAAGGGCTGCTCTCAATCCTCTCAGCAACCAGTCCATATTGAAGGCATCAGTCCTAGGTTGAGCCATCAGTGCCAAACCACAAGGATTAGTAGAATAATAATAGAAAAAGACCATCTGAATTGTTTTTTAATCTCAAAAATGGTCACTAAGTATCTTTTGCAAAGTGGTTATGGAAAATCTCAAGTAACTAATGCAATTCGAGTAGCTATTGAAGAAAGAGAAGGGTTGAAAGTATTAAATTTCTTCAACTTTTGGCTCATGTATTGCAGAAATCTTCAGGGAAGACAGTTGAACTCCCAGAGCCAGGAATGTTTTTCTGTGAGCTGTAGCTGCTGGTTGGGGATGAACTTGATGAGTTTGTGATCCAACTCTATCCCCTTTCACTTCTGGCTTCCCTGCCCACATGTGACCTCTGCAATAGGGAAATTCATGCTAATAGAATTTTTCTGCTTTTAGCAAAGACATCTTCACCTTTCGTTTGCACTGCTGGAGCTGGGCAAGGAAGACTTAATTCAGGATGGGACTGAAGTATTAATTAGTGAAGTTCTGTTTTTCCAACAGAGATCTGTGCTGGGACTGTGTGAAGCTTCTTTAATAAAATAAGAGAGCAAGGTTCCCTAGAGTGATCACAAAGCCAGGATCATTACAGGGTTGCCAAATGAGTTTATGGTAATTATCAAGTGATATATTTGATAATTGTGCAGAATTTTGGGTGAGAGCTGCATTAATTAGTAATAGAAGCTGATAGAGACATTCTTTTGTTGTACTGGCATAGGTAGGATAAGTTATTTAACATGTTATTATGTGTTGGGCCACATCACTCTGTGTTCTCCTGTACTTGCAGTCATTGATAAATTCAAACTGTGGAGTTGTTTTGGAATGACATGTACATATATATGTGTGTGTGTGTTATATGTGACAGATTTCAAGTTATACTTTTGTTACCAGTAGCTGAAAGATGCACATGTTAAATTTAGGTGCAGGGTGTGTTTTATTTTCTTAAGGAAACTAAACTCCACTGTTTGCTTCTACTCTGCCCCTGAAATTGAGTTATTTTGATCAATTCAGTTTGAGATGTTGATTCAGCAAGCTGATTAGTTTTGTCTATTAAGTTCATTGAAGTGGTTGTGCTGTTGAATCATTTTCCAAGCAGATTGAAGTGTCTGGAATAGAGAAATGAAATGAAGTTATAGATAGGAGACATGAAGTCTACAAGCTCAGAGGCTTGAGTGACAATGCTGGGACTAGAACTGATGTTTTCTCTCTGTCCTCATCTGCAGACCATGTTGCAGCAGGAAAGGTTAAGATGTTCCAGTGGTGAACACTGCAGATTATATTGCAATCTTTTTTCTTTACAGTTTCTATTAAGAAATACCTTTTCATTAAAATAAATCAGCCTTTTCTTTGATAGTAGAGTCTTTATCTTCCTATGAAACTTTTCACAGGAAAACATTTTAGGTTCATCTTAACATTACAAATATTTGGGGGTTTAGCTTTAGCATCAATGTCCTTCCATACCTCTTTCTTATCTTTTCCTCCTTTGCTGCTTGACTGTGATTTGCTTAGCCCAGGCTAAAGAGAGGATAAAAGGAAAAAATACCTTTTTTGGGGTACGTGCTGCAGTACTTCAGATTTTAAACTATTTTCCTTAGTCAGTATATGCAACCATTACATCATTTCAAGGGTAAGGAAACCAGTGGGGATATTGAATGAGGTGCCCATTTATTGAGCTACTAAGAGGTGAAAAAATCATTTGAACTGACAAACACTTGTGGGGTTTTTTTTTCTTTCCCAAAGGTAACAACTCTTGTTAACACCAGCAATAAAGGACCATCTGGCAAGAAGAAAGGGCGCTCCAAGAAGGCTCATGTGCTGGCAGCTTCTGTGGAACAGGCCACTCAGAACTTCCTAGAGAAAGGAGATCAGATTGCTAAGGAGAGCCAGGATCTCAAGGAGGAATTAGTTGCTGCTGTAGAGGATGTGCGCAAACAAGGTATGGGGAGCAAAAGGCTTCCTGAGGGAGCTGCTGGCTTTGCTTTTCAAGTTCTGCTCCAAAATGAGTTAATCAACTGCTCAGATAATTATTAAAATTATCCTATATTGCACTACATCTGGTATATAAGTCTTAAAATAGCTATAGCTTCCTGACTATGAGTAAAGAATGGGCTAACTGGTAAAAAAACAAAATGTTTGTTTTCCTTTTAGCTGTTCTGTCTCCAAATGGTGAACTCAGTTATTGATTAGCAGCCATGCTGCCCAGTGCCAAAGCCTATTGGTTAATTTTCAACTCATTTTTTGTCTAAGAAACTTGATGTGATTTCTCTCTTTGCTAAATTTGAGCAGGGGTTTAAAGGCTGTGGGTACAAATGTTGAATGAGGATGAGGGAGCATTTGTTTCTAAACAATCTATCAACCAGATGATATAGCAATATAGAATTACTTGTGGTTTCAAGTAAAATAAATACAGAGATAAAAGTCTGAAGATATAAAGATAATAGCAATATTAAACCAATATTTTTTCTGAGAAGTGGTGATAAGATAAAAATTAGCATTGGTTTGCATATTGCTTAGGTTAAACTACAAGCTTCAAGATATGCAGTGTTACAAAAAAATTCCCTAGTTGGCCATGGGAAAATAACATTTACTTTACTGGAAGAAATAATCCTGGGTTTGCACAGTTTATATTTGAGGCTTAAATTGGTATTATAAGAAAACTCTTTTCAAATAAGGCTTTTTTTATTTTTTTTTTATTTTAAACATATCATGGATATCTATTAGATTATGGATATCATGTGACAGTTTTCCTTCAGAAGGTAAAATTCATATCAGATGCTTTCAAACTTGCATGTCCAGTGAGGAAAAACATGTTTTCAATACATGCCCATTACAAAACTTTTCCTTTTTATTGACTTTGAATGTAATTTTCTTGATTGTAGCAGAATTTAAGTACCTTTCAGGTATTTTCCATTGTAAATCCTATAATCTAAAAGATACTGTCTGCCAGTATCACCACTCCTGGGTTGTAGAAGAAGACTGACAGAGTTCCAACTGAGATTTTGAATACAGTCTAAAGTACTTAAGTGTATAAAATACTGATTTTCAGTGAGTTAGTCCAGCAGCACTCATATAATTTTTTTTTTCTTTTTTTTCTGCTTTGTTCATGAAAACTGGTCTGAAATCATAGGACCAGGAAGGGTTAAAATCCTCTAGACATAAAAACTGATTAGTGAAGATTCCAGTCTGTTCTATCCTGAGGCAATTTCTTCCTCCTATCCACTCTATGTATTTAGTTTCACTGTTTTCCTGTTCCTGTGTGTATTGGGTCTTTTTAAAAAGACTCAGTTGCCAGCACATCAGAATAACTTGAGCATTTGCTGTTTCCTCACGTTCAGTGTTATGCCAACTATTCTGTTGGGAGTGTTTTGGTTTTGTTTGGGGTTTTTTTCTTCTTTTAGGTTTTTTGTTGTTGGGTTTGGGGTTTGGTTTTTTTAGCTTGGTAATGCTGTTGCCCAGCTACTCTGACATGAAGTTTCATTTGTCAACTGCTTCAAGTTTCCCATTGCTTACATTACTTTGTGCTATGTCAAATTCTAGTTCAGCATCTTCAGCACTGATGCAAGTGCCCTTGTTCCCTCTGAATTTACAGCTCTCTCCCTTTGGGGCTGCAATGCTGCCTTGGTTTTGCAAGCATCTCCCAAGGAGCCTTCTACAGAGCTGGAGTCATCAACCTAAACTATTTCCTGCTTTCTGATCTAGGCAAAATACATCACATTCATTAGCATGGGATCAGAGCTGCTTATTCTTTCTTCATCATTAAAGCTTTCTTGTAGTTGGGATTTCTTTGTAGATTTGTGCTTTGTAAGGCTAGAGGTATCTGATAGTTTTTGCTGTGGAGAATTTTTGTTCTTCATTTCTGAGTTTTTAATTTATTAAAAAGCCTTTTCTTTTTCTTTTTTTATCTCTATTAAAAAACCAACAATGCAGGAAGCAGCTAGGAAAAAAAAAATCTTAAATGTTGTAACACAGGCTGATAAAGATGCTCCTCTTTCATCAACACTGCAGGCTAGAAAAAAAACCCAACACTTTTTCTGTCAGAAAAGTGGAGCAGCTTTTTTGGGTCTGTACAACATGACTCCATAATTAGGAAAGCAGGAGACACCAAACACCGTTATTAGCTCACAGGAGCCGTGTAAACTAGACCAGCCTTGCTGCAATGTGAAATGATATGTTTAGCTCAGTGACATAAAGAGTTGGCTTAATGAACTGAGGCTGTGTTTTGCCAGAGTATTGCTAGTTTGATTTTGTTTTTTATTTTTTTTCTGGCAATATTCCAGCTTTTGGATAATTACATCGTCAACCTAAAAATGTCTCCTGCAGTTACAGCTGGTTCTGGAGTGCTCCTCATTTCCTACCCTGTATTGCTGTGTGCTCTTACATACTGCCAGAGAGGGTTGCTTTGCATTGATAGATATTAAATTAATGTATTGCATCGTTTACAAGATACTTAAGAATTAACATGAATGCAAAGAATGTGTAGATTAAGCTTCCTGTTCCATTTATAATGTTGAAGGGTAAATTATATTTGCTGTACAAAACTCTGATCAACAGTTTTGATTTACAAAGCTCTAAAAAGTAAGAAGATGGGGGTTTCTATTATGCACAAAATATTCAATTTCAGAAAGTTTTGTGACATATTCCTATGTGTGTTTATGTGGTGCATATATATATATATATTTATATCTATTCCTTACAGTTCAAAACAGTCCAAGTGAAATTATCCAATTCATATGCTGTTGAAAACTTTGCTGCATGGGCATTTTTTTCTGGTATTGTCGGAGTTGTATAAAAGATCTCCCAGATGGGGAACAAATGAGACCTAGGAAATGCTGATGTTTGCTGTTCATGTTTTTTTTTTGGGTTATAACAACCCTGAGTCTTGAAATGACAGAGCCTAAGAAGTGCAGGGAAGTGAAGAACAACTCAAAAATAAATACAGCCTGGGACAAGGGACAGAAGATAGCTCTTGATGTGTTTGTGTATTAGAAGACAGTGCAAACTTGAGTTAGACTTGTGTAGATCATGCAGATTTATACATGTTTAAAAATATGATTCATGACTGTCAGTGAGCTTGAAAGTATCTGCATCAGCATCTGACATGCAAAAATGACTTGACCTTCTGTTTTCTCTGATGGAACATACTAAAAAAGTAGTATTTTTCATACTTCAATGCTTTATATACATACTTTTTAAAACTAAAAATGAATATTTTGAAAGTTAACCCTATGAAAGGTCATTTTCTTGATATTCCCTCCTTTTTTCAGTTACTTGGGGAGGAAAGTGAGGAATCTGCACATCTTAGGTGGTGGGAACAAACTCCAAAATACACATTTGTGACAGAATTCTTAATGCTATTTGAGCTTTTTTTGAGCTCTTCTGCTTTCAATGGCAGAAGTATGACAAAGTCACAAACACTGTCACATACAAGGGTCTCAGTTTTGTGTTCCAGGGAGCTGCTGAACTCCAAGCAAATGCACAGAGCAGCATTCTCGGAGTCTTAAAAGAGTACCCAGCTCAGCTGGAATTTTCTGTTTTAGAAGATGTTTCCTGATTGTAAAATGTTCTTTCAGTTAGACAAGTTCCTTCCTAAAACCCACTCCTCACAGTGCCTTGTTATCCCACATTTTGCTGCATAGAGGTCTTGACTTTTCTGATTGAAACAGAAAATCCCTGCTTGGATTTTGCCTTCCTTAAAACTTCCACTCTAATCCAATCCGTTGTGGGTTGGTTTTTTTTATCTGCATTAAAAAGCCTGCAAGGAATCTGTAGTGCTCTCCTCTCCTCTGTTTCCCTTCCCTGATTTTTGTTACCTTCATGTGGTCACGCTCTTAATTTGTCTTCCTTGCAAATCAGTGCCTGAAATTTCCTCTCATGGTGTCTTTAGACCTCCCAGTGCCTGTTAACTCCTTTTCCCTCTGTCTGTCTCATGCCCTTGTTTTGCAGTCACTTCAGGTCCTTCCATTTGTCTCTCAGGCATGGTTTTCTAATGCAAAATAGGAGGGGAGGGGGAAGTATTTTAATATCCTTTTTCCTTTGCAATACAAACTTAGCCTAATTCATTTGTTGTCTTTGTTTTCTCCACCAGTAGATTAAGCTCTTTTCTCTGATCCTGACACCACTCTGCTAGCCTTCCCATCTGATTGTACTTATTTTTATCCATTCTATTCCTTTCCCTCCCCCAAATTCTCTTTTTCTCAGACTGAAAGCATTCCTAGTAAGCATATTTACATTTCAGTCCAGGGTGTGAACATCATCTTACGTGGCATGTCACACCAATGCCTCAGAAGTACTTGTTTAGCAGAGCCAGGTACAACAGAATTTGCAGGAGCCCTGAGTTCCCCAGTCTACCCTCTGCAGTTCTTTTGACTAGAATATCAAAATAAAAGGGGGGAGTTGGGTGGGGTAGAAAACTAAAGATGTTTGTCACCAATTACTATCTCAAAGCCTTCCTGGAATAATTTGGGTGTAACACTTGAAGTTGCAATTATATTACATGTAAAATATATATATATATAAAAAGCTGAGAACATTCCCCTTTGGTTAGTTTTCTTAATAAGAATTCTTCAATTAAGTTCTCCCACATTTTTCTTGCTATATCATTTCCATGGAAGGGGAAATACTTCATGAGGGTGTTTCTGTAGAAGCCAGTAAAAGACTTGTCACAGTATAACTATCACTTGATGTGAGAAAGGAAGAAATTCTTCTTACAGAGAAAGCAAATGATGAAGTATTGTCTGATTTCTGCATCTGTTTTCAACTCTGAGTCCCAGGGACAGGATTCAAGATGAATGGATGATCTGCAATTGAAGTGCTGTAAAGGTATCTCTTATGGTAATAACAAAACACTGATTACTTCAGGGCTTTCTTGGCATTTTTCTGACTCTTTTTGGCTGATTATTATTCTCAAGGCCTAAATCAAGTGAAAGAACTGTAAGGTAGGGGGTTTGAATCTGGCAAGTAACAAGGAGGAAAAGTGGATTCTTTAATAAAAAATAAAATTAAAATATACTAATATTTATTTTTTTTTTTTTCTGCATAACCTGAAGTGTTGTTCATTACCTGGGTTAGGGGCTAGAGAATATAATTTTTTTAGGAAAAAAATGAAATCTGATTGTTTCACTTAAACATATGGGGAACATATGTTTAATACTTTTCACTGAAGTATGAAAACTTCTTTAAGCAAAAATTTAGTGTCTGCTAGTTCTTAATAGAGGAAAAAAGTGTGCCTGTAGCAAGAAATTACTAAACAGCAGTTACTGTAGACAGAACTAGACTGTCTATTAATTTCTGAAAGGTAAAGTGAGGCTTGTGGTCAGTCCTTATTAATTGGACATAATCTTTGCCTGTACTTTTGGAAGTTCCTATGTGCATAACAAGCATAGCCTCTGTTTTGCCAGTAGTATCTAGGGTGAAATACTTTACAATTGGCTTTTTGCTGGTCTCACCAGTGGCTCACACCTGTCTGAAAGCTTGGAGTATGAAGATTTGAAGTCTTACATTCAGCAAGTCACTGAAGCTGTAGCCTGAAAACTCTTAGCTTGTTTTTAAATACCCATAATCTATTTTGAATAACTTGTTACTTTTAGAAGTGACTTCGATTGGTATTCATGTTTCCAGTGTTCATCCTAAGAAATAGTGTGCTAAATGTCATTTTATGCAAATACTCTACTGCTAGCTCTTTTCAGCCCCTTTTCAGATCCATTAATTATTTAGCTCTCAGAGAATTTATCTTCTGAAAGACATTAACATTCCCTTTCTAAATGATTTTAAACACTCCTGATGAAACAGCAGAAATTGTCCAGAAGCTCAAAGAGCTGTTTTATGGATAAGTAGTGGCAGGGGCTCCCAAATCCAGTAGTGAGGCTACTGCAGCTCTGTGGCCTCAAGACCAAGCAACAGTGAGGCTGAGCATATATTCCCAGTATGCACATGAACACAGACAT
>JAOEGS010001854.1:0-14636 GCA_025447755.1 Corythornis vintsioides | reverse complement strand
TATATATAAAAAATAGGTATATATATAAATAAATATATTTATATGTGGCTGACCATGCACATCAGACACTTAACACTCACTGTTCTGTGAAACACCATCCCAGGCTTCCCAGAGAATTGATGAATGCCCCATCCCTGGAAATATTCAAATTCAGGTTTGACTGAGGCTCTGAGCAACCTTCTCTAGTTGCAGATGTCCCTGCTTAGTGCAAGGTAGTTGGACTAGGTGACCTTTAAAGGTCCTTTCCAAGCCAGGCTGTTCTGTGAAGCAAACCAAACAGCATCAGGTGTCTTCTTGTCTTCCTCTCTCTGGCTCATTAAGATCACAGGTTCATTAGTGAGCACTAACTATATTTGTATAATGGAGATCACTTCAGTAGTTGAGTTTGGCTCCTCAGTCTACCTCATAATTGGCCTCTCAACTCCCTGGTTGTCCCACTCCTGAAGACAAACATGTGGAAGCAGATTTCCAGTTTCTATGGCTTCCCCAGCAGCTGGCACTCAAATTTGTCCCAAGGCATGGCCAGACAAGTGCACTGACCAGCAAACTGTCCACACAAGGCCCCTCTTATTTCTGTTTTTCCTTGTTCATCTCCAAATCATCTCAGTCCTTCCTTTTACACACCTTCAATTCCTCCTCTACATGTCCCATTACAAGTCTTGTGCAGCCCTGCAATATTCTTCCCCTGCATCCTAAGATGTCTGGTTTTCTTGAGCATGAAGCTAAAAATAGAGAAAAATGAAACACAAGTTATTTTCAGTACACCTCCCTAGAGGTGTGGGCAGCTGGGGAGGTTTTGAACTGATGATGATACTGGTTCTTGGTAAAGTCAACAGCTAAGATCCTGTTCTTATTCTCTGCACCATTTTTGGGAGATTTATAAGATATAAACCATAAGAATGGTTTTATTTGAGGCAGATTGCAGGTAAATTGGCTTAATTTACCACGTTAAACCAAACCACCACCAAGCAAACAAGAAACCCCCAACCAAAAAAAGAAAAAACAAACAAACCAACATATAAACAAACAATCTCACAAAAAATACCAGTTAAGAGATTGTAGCTAGGGTATATTTTTTCAGTAAATACTCCCCCATGCATTACGGTTATTAATAATATAATATTATTAATTACAGAATTTGTTAATTCAGCTCAAATTTAGAAAACAGTTCTATCAGAACTTAAAAGCAAAAATAAAATTTAAAATTAAAGTCATACAATTTGGAAGACACACCATAAACTGTAATCTTGCCTTAATCTGTCTTCCATCTATAATTCCCAAACTGGGTAGGCTTAGTCCACAGTCAGTGATCTCCAGCAATATTAAATGTGCAGCCTTTTCAATTAAGTTTAGAGATAACCATGGACAATGTTCTGCATGAAGATTTTCCAGCATGCCTGAAATCTGTATTTGTCCTCTCTGTACATCATTCAATATAGAGATTGGAATTGAAGCCTCTGACCCCTCAGAAGAACAGTGTTACTGTGAAGCTGTAGAGCACCATGGGATGAACATCTCAGCCTCTGCTTTTGAAGCTGTTCTAATTTATGTGCTAGTGAAACATCATCTGGATCTCAGCTGAGTGCCTGAAATCACTATTGATTCATTGGGTAGAAATTCTGAACTGAATTTCTTTTTGTTCAACCCAACATGAAGAAAAAAAAAAAGTTTGATTAACCCTTTGAACTGGAAAATCAGTTATTGCAGTTGTCAGATCAAAAGTTTTTGGAAGATTCTTCTCATCTTGGAAACAGACTGATCTCACTTGACTCTGTTTAGTTGCCCTCTAAAATTTGCATCACCAGTGATGGAAGTTTTTGACAGTGCAAAAGTAATAAGAGCTTCAGCAGCTTTCTAATAAAGTGATGGGCAGGGCAAACTGAGGTGATGTAGAGACTATCTTGGCTATTTAAATTGAGTTTTCAGTCTTCTAAAAACTCTACCTGGGAAATCTCAATTTTGTCCATAGATAAAAGTTACTGACGGACTGACACAAAATATTTTTGTGCTGTTTTGAGTAAATGTATGTGAAGTGGTAAAAGGTATTTTCAGTTTTAAAAAGCAAGATTTTCTTTGTTGAGAATGTAATTGTAAATACTCTCACCTAAAAAAATGAGAACCTTGGGTTCTGAACCATGTTACCAGGATTATTTCTCCTACATACTCAATCACATTTAATGAGAGATATAAGCAGCCCTTGGAGTGATAAACTTGATCTTTGAGTCTTGCTCTCACCCTCCTCAGTCCTCCTCTGTGCCTGAAGTAAGTTTCCTTCAGTTTTCTTTATTTTTTTACTGCATTTTCCATGGCAGCCATCCAACTTTAAAAGCTGTTGGGAAGAAGCTTCCCTCTCCTGTACAGATGAGGCTTTAATTTTGGATAGGGTTTGAAAAGTGGTAGTCAGTGAGAGAAGTAATAAAAATGTCAGCATGAAAATTTGAAATACGCTTCCTAATATCTGAATCCTAAAAGGTCCTTAGTCAATATGTAAAAGACTTTTATTTATTGGCTTTCTACTTACCATTTTGAACACGACTTTGTCTGAAGTACATTTTTCACTTATTACCAAGGCTGGTATTCTGAGTAATAATTTACATAGTGGGGAACTATAAAGTGTTATAATAACACACACTGTTTTTCTCTGCAAAGTGGCAAAATACAGTATTCTGATCACCAGCTCTCTTGATTGCTCTCAATTTTAGTCCCTTTATCAGTGGAAAAATACTTTTTAAACTTTAGGTCTGCAAGGTATTATGGCTGCTGGTTTTATATGAAAGCTGGAAAAAAAGAGACCATTCTGCAGTGGCTGTGGAATTTAGAATTATTTTTATAACTACTGAAAATAGAAGTCTAGACTCTCCACTGACTTTTGATTTGTGATGTTTGCCAATCTCATTCACCCATAATTGTTCCAAAATTGACTTTAAGAGCTGTGCTTGGCATTTTTGTTTGTTTTGGTAGCAGATAAATCAGTTTACAACCTCTGCTTATGTTACTTTGTGATTCCTACAGGATTTGATGAAACATATGTTGGTATTATTTGCAAAAATCTATTAACCCCATCTTTTCACTTGTTTCTTCTGGACCTTATGGCTTTTCAATCACTCTGATTTTTTTTTTTTATCATGCTGTTACGTTATGGCTAAACATGATTGTGCACAAACACATGCTGAATTAAGCTACTGCATATTTATCTTGGTATATTTCCCACTGGCTGAAGCAGTTTCAGTTGTATTGTGCTCCTGGACTTGATCTTGAAGGTTGTTTCCAACCTTTATTACTCTAGTGCTTCTGTATCTGAGAATACTTTCCCTGAAGAAAAAAAAACCCCTCACTTTCTATTTGTTCTGAGTCTGTCTAGTTAATAAGAAAAAATACTGCTGATCATCAGGACTGTCTAGATACCTGGGCATGGCAGAAATTGTGTTGAATTTCTAGTATAACATTGAAAGGAAAAAAAGGGAATTAGGTGTGCATGTATATGTGTGTGTGTGTGTGTATATATATATATTCCCTTGTGGATAGTATAGGCTAGGAAATGAAAATAAAGTTTTAAAGTTGCAGGAATGAGGTTCTGTAATAACTCAGCCAGGGCAATAACAGAGGCAGAAGTTAGTGAAGGAGTTGTAGAAGAAATCTGTTTATGATGAACACTGGAAGACTTTGTGCTATGACTGGAGGTGGAAGCAAGCAGATAGACACAGTGATCTAGGAATCCTTCTTTTCTTTGTTCCTGCACACAACAGCCTCCTTGAATGTAAGGATCATACAAAGTCATTCTGGCCCATTTTTGTTTCCAAAGAATAGTAAACTCATAGAATAGTTTAGTTTGGAAGTGACTTATAAAGGTCATCTAATCCAAACTCCTTGCAGGGAGCAGGGCCATCTGCCCCCAGAGCAGGGTGCTCAGAGCCCCCCCAACCTCCCCTGGGATGGTGCCAGGGCTGGGGCAGCCACCACCTCTCCAGGCAATCTGGACCAGGGTCTTACTGCCCTCAGTGTACAAAATTGCATCCTTCTGTCCAGTCTAAATCCCTCTAGTTTAAAGCCATTACCCTTTGTCTTGTCTGAATAGATTCTTTTAAAAAGTCTGTCCCCATCTCTCTGCCAGGCCCCTTCAAGTCCTGCTAAGGCCCTCAGAAGGTCTCCCTGGAGTCTTCTCCTCTGCAGGCTGAACCCCCCCAGCTCTCCCAGTCTGTCCCAGTCCAGGGTTCCAGCCCTCCCAGCATTGCTGGGGCTCCTCTGGCCCTGCTCCAGCAGCTCCCTGGCTCTGCTGAGGACTCCAGAGCTGCCCCAGCCTTTTATTATGCAACACATACTGGCCTTATTTTCCTGTGTGTTGGTCTTTAGATTGGCTTTATTCTTTAATCAGAGTGTAATTCCACAGGGAGAACTCCAGGTAAGGAATTCTCCACAGAAGCTCTTGCAGTTTTTAAACATTGATGCCATGTGTGTTGTTATATAAGGGGCTTTGTTATATTAACATCTGAATGGTGTATGATTTCTGATTGAATCTGGCAATAATGTCTGAGGGTATTAAAATGTAACCAAGTCAAGCTTAGATGAGAGATTATTGTAGTCTTTGAAAATTATTTTTTTAATGTAATTCACTATTTTTGAAAGATAGGCTTCGTTTTCATGTATATTGGTGCTTTGGGCATGATTTCAGAAATCCTTGACAAGTTATTTTATGGTGGAAAAATAATTGCATTGGGTGTCGAGTATAGGTTACCATAAATTATGTGTGCAGATTATATGAGCAGATAGTAGAAATTAAATAATTTTTTGTAAGTGCTACTGTGCCTTCTATTTTTTTCTTCTATGTAATCCTGCAAGTGTTCTCCTTTATGTTCTTTGTTGTCTGCTTTCTCTTATCTTCTCTTATCACAAACCTACACCATGGATTTTCACAGTGCTGATGACTCTCCTTGGTCTGCTTTTCTCATTTCTTATGCTATCTTGTTCTGGAGAACCTTCTTCAATTTATTTATTTTTAGTCACAGACCTCTAAATTGTCCATTATTAACTCTCAATCTCAAGGTGTAGTGGCAAGTTGGTTTTTTTATTTTACTTTTAACCGTGTTTGTTCCCCATGTTTTTAATAATCATGTAAAGAATACGCTGTAAGCCTCTATCATTTTAATAATCTGCCAATTTCTTTTATCAGGCTGGGTGATCTTTATCTGGGTGATGGCCAGGCAGCAATATCTCTTGCTATATTAATTCCCAGTCTGCAATGTGTTTGCAAATAGGCTCTG
Source organism: Corythornis vintsioides (assembly GCA_025447755.1). NCBI lineage: Eukaryota > Metazoa > Chordata > Aves > Coraciiformes > Alcedinidae > Corythornis > Corythornis vintsioides. The sequence continues at coordinate 9,378 of JAOEGS010001854.1, read as the reverse complement.
TTCACAGCCAGGTAGTCCCTGCTTCTCTTAGTGGCTCTGTTGAGTAGTTCAAAGATAGGAACTAAGTGTAAGAAGCAGCAGAAATTAGTAGAAATACAAAATGTACCCCTTTAAAACATCTGATCTGATCAATCTACTGATCAATATCACTGTCAATCCTACAAACCTCCTCAAGTGCTTCTCATGAGTTGACATTAGTAACTTGCTGCTCCTTCCCTTCCCAGAGCTCACTGGTAATTTTGATCCAATTTGTGGAGCAAATGTGGCTTGCTGGGAAGTACCAACCCTTTGAAACTGAAGCTTATCTAAAAAAGTATCAGTTTCAAGTGAACTTTTCATTGGGCAATTTTATTTAACGTGATAAAAGAGGATGATAGAACTGATTCTAATTATGATTTTGGACTTGGTTCCCTGTGCCTAGGGCCTAGATAGAATCTCCACACTAACTTGCTTGGCTGTGCATTATTTGTGAGCCTCTTCCAGCCCCAGAATGATGAAATCTCTCTGCATAATGGAGAATGACACAGTGGTTTTCTTAGCATGTTTCCTTTTCCATGGCTGTTAGAAAGTTGTATGTGCTTTTCAAATGATGTTTCTTTATATACTTGGTATGTTTCAATCAAATGTATTAATCATAATTCTCATTACAATTCTGTTATGCAGAAACCCATTAAATTATTAAATTCAAGACTTTAATTGTTAGGACTCAGAAAAAGATTTTTCTTTGTCGTCTGTATTTATTTTAGCCTTTTATTACAATAATTATTTTAATAAATTAACTGTGCACAATTCACCAAAAAGATGGAAACCTTTACTACCAATTGCCACTGAAGTTATGTGAATAGTTTTTCTTGTTTATGTAATGAAATAGTCTATTCATTTTGAAAGTGCTTTTTGTCTCTGGTAAAGGAGAAAAACATTTTTAATTAGAAATCTCTGATTTTTAGTAAAAGCATAGAAGTTGTAGAAAAGCTACTAGTTGAACAAAGCAACAACAGGCTTCCTGCAGTGATGAATCACACATCCCAATTTTCTTGCTGCATGACAAACCTTTTCTGCTTTGCACTGGTTATTGGAAGACAGTCCTGTCACTTCCAGCATCTGAAGTACCCAGTGAAGCACGTTCAGGTTTCCTAGCAATGGATTTTCTATTACTGGGCTCACTCCTGGCTGGAGCATGGGAGCAAAGGAGCTTGTGTACAGCCTTGGACAGCCAGGGTTTTCAGGCCACTGGAACACAGTGAAGAGAGAGCCAATTTAGCAACACATGCTGCTTGAAAAGAAAAATAAGCATTTTCCCTGCTTTCTGTAGAAGTTCAGTTGTGTGACTTTTGCCAGGATGCAAACGAATCCATGTTACAATTCAGTTGTTTTATTGCTTTTAATTTGATTCTGTATTTATTGGTATCTCACAAAGCCCAGGGTGTTGTCATACTCCCCAGCACCATCCACAATGTTGAATATCTGAAGTTCTCATGCTGATGTTTATGGACTCTCTGGTGAAGGGTAATCAGGTTATCCCTGGAGGATGTTAAATTGCATCATAGCTGAGAGAGGCAGACAAAGAGGGATTAGGAATGGTAATGTCTTCTCCCATCCAAAACAATTTACTTTTGAATGGAAATTTAATTAACATTTTATTGTACTTAAGTGTATCAGTGATGTTTCAAAGGCACTATTAATCTGACTATTAATTAGAAAAGTTCTTTCTAAAATGTAACGTTTGTGAAATAATTGTTTCAGATTGTCATAGATCTGTGGCTAAATATCTTAAAGTTCTGGATTCATGGCATTTTACTGTCCCTTAGGAAAGAAGTTCTTGGGTTAATTAAAATTACATACTTTAATGGTCTGAAGAGAATGAGAGGGTGTGCTATAGCTATCTAAATGTGAATATTGAATCTAAAATGCATGCTAGCATTAAGAATATCCTTCGTGCTTTAAAATACAGAGCAATTCAACTTCCATCACTCTATTTAAATGTCAAATATAAAGTGAGTATCATTTAAGTGAACTAGATTGTCTGTATAATCAGTTCCAGAGAGCTGTACTGTAATGGTGCAGGGTACATTGTACCTGGCCTTTTCTGATACAATGAGAATTGTGGTCATTCTGCCACAGAACAGAATCTCAACTCCAAGTGACATAGTAAAGATTTAGAAAACTATTAGGGAAAGGGAGATGAAGATTTAACAGCCATTCCTGTGAAGCTTTGGGAATTCTGAATAGCCTTTTTTATACATATTTATATTTAGTACAGCATTTATATTTAATACAGCATTGAGTATGAAAATACTCTGCCAATTCCTAACTTTTAAAAATTATACTCAGTAGAGATTGCCACTGAAATGAACTGTTTTCAGTTATGGAAAATGGATTTTAAAGTATTGCAAATAATTTTTACTCCATATCTTACAGTATTATATGACTATGAAGGTAGGAGGAATATAGATACTGAGAAACCCACAAAGACCAGATTTAGTTCTTTGTTGTGTTTTTTTTTTTTTTGTCTCTTTTATTGTGTTGCTTTTTTCTTTTATTTGGGTGGTTTTTGGTATTTTGTTTTTACAATAAGCATTTCTTTTGTGGAAAATAGGGTCTTCCCTGAATGTCACAAGTCTTTAAATTCACTTCCTAACCCACGTAAAACTCTTCCTATACAAAATATAAATTAAATGCAACTTTTCTTTTTGTCAAAGCAAGGTGCCAAAGAATTTAATACATGGGTTTTAGTGAGAAATTTTCTGATGCTAACAAAAAAACTGTATGGGTTCTGCAGGCAATCAGGTGAAGTATTTCTCATAGCTGCAAATGGTATATCCTAGAAAGCTGCAGTTCTTGTCATATGTATTCCTGAAACATAATTGTTTCATAGGACTGCTTGTAATGATTCTAGGAATGGATAATCCTGCAGTAATAGGAGACTGAAGTTCTAACTTTAATCTGTCAGTGCTCGTCACAAAAAAGTGTGAAGTGAAAAAAAGGGCAATGGGAAACACTGGAAAAAAGCATTTAAATTAAAGGACAAATGGGGCAGGAGAAGAAAAGAATAGAAATTACAAATACAGTCAGTATGGAGAGAAAGTGTCTCTAATGGAAAAACCCCATCAGATGCTGGAGCTCATTTTGGAATGAGTTTCCTACTTCCAGTAAAATTAATTGGGGTTAAATGTCTGAGCTGTTTCTAAGATGGAAGCTTGATAAGTTTGAATGTAGTTATTATCATATTAAAATTATTATTAATTATATTAAGACATGACTGTCTGCAGTGGCAGGGAAGCAGACTTGATGACTCAAGATGTCTGTGTTTCTTGCCTTGACCTAATTTTCCCTGAAAGTAATGTAATATAGATTATAGAATAACTTCAAATGAATTTGGAAAGCAATGGAGAACTGCAAGTAGGGTTGGCTTTTTCCAGACAAAAAGGTTTCTTTGAAAAATAATTTGATAAGCTGTAGCTCCAACGTTACCTTTGGCCTAAGAGTTGTTTCATGCCATTGCTGTACAAGGATTAAAATGTTAATGGGCACTGAGAGTTCTTCCTCCTCCAGAGCAGCTAGTTTTCTAGGCCATTTTACTTTAAAATGGGAACTACTACTTCTCAAGTTTTGAACAATCTGCTCTAAACTTTTGTATTATTTCTTTGTCAATTTGCTTATTGATTTGTGTTGATTTAAATTTTTAAGTTTGGTTTTTTTTAGAGATTCCTTTTTACTTTATCTTTCTCTGATTAAATAACTATTCCAAATTTTTTAAACTGTTTTGGTTTTTTTGTCTGTCTGGTTTTTTTTGGTTGGTTTGTTGTTTTTTTTTTTTTTTTGACACTCCATGCATTTCTCCCCCTGTCCAGCTGTGTTGGTTTTCAAATATACTTCCTAGAGGTATCTCCTTGTATAATCACTAAGAAGATAATTTCACTACTTGCTTTCCTGGTGCCACTGGCCAATTAACAAATCCACCTTTTTTCATAGTTTAATAGAAATATTGACCTGAAGCTACAGCCGTGATTTGGCAGAAAAGGATCAAATCTCTTCAGCAGCAAAATGGAAGTTAAACAGTTTGTAGGCATTTGATTTCAAAATCCAGAGTTGCTTTGGCTGCTGTTTCTTCTTGGATGTACACAAAGTCCTTGTTGCTGGATGCCCAGAATTGCTTCCATCTCATCTGAATCCAATTTAAGCTTAAATAAGGGAAAGCCTTGCTGGACTTCTCAGACAGTTGCATGAATTCCCTTGGGTTCAATTAGCTAGGTATAGTCTCAGTGCATCTTGGGGGGGTCAATCTCTTCTCCTAGATGAGAGACAAGAGAAAATGGCCTCAAGTTGCACCAGGGGAGGTGTATTTTGGATATGAGGAAAAACTTCTTCACTGAAAGGGTTGTTAAGCAGTGGAACAGGCTGCCCAGTAACATGGTTGAGTCCCTATCAGTGGATGTATTTGAAAGACTTGTAGATGTGGTGCTGAGAAACTTCAGTGGTGGGAATGGCAGTGTTGGGTTAATGATTGGATTTGATGAGCTTTAAGGTGTTTTTCAAATTAATTGATTCCACAACTGGATAAAACTTTCTATAAAAAGCTGTCCTTCTACATGGAATATTTGGAGTCATAGACTTAAGATAATTTAAAAAACCACAACATTTGTGGGAATTTCATTCTCAGTTTTTAGCACACTCAGCTAAGAGGTATTGATAATTATTTTTTTTTACTATCTGTTTGATTGAAAGTGTCAGGAAAAAATAATATTTGTGCCTCTAGTTTCTTGCTTCTAGCTTTAATGATTTGTGACTTGTGGTTGAAATGGGACTGTAGGTGCAGCAAACTGTGGTCCTACTCCACAGGAACCTTTTGGTTTCTTTGTAGAGCCCAACTCCCTAGAACTCTGATGCTGTAATACCAAGTACTACATTTATGCACATTAAGAAATTGTTTTGTTTTTTTTTTTTTGTCTTTACCTGACAATGGTTGGTTGTTGCTTCTCTTTTCAGAGTTTGGCAACATGGGAATGTAAGAGAAGTATGCAGCCTCAGAAATGAGCTGTTTGAATTTCTCTACTGAAATTGTATATTATCATCTCATCATCCAAGATACATTGCATGCAAATGATATGAGGAACACACAGTCCTAATGGTTGTATAATAAGGAAAAAAGTTCTGATAAGAATTATTCACTGTGGCTGTCTCCTTCACTATTTGCATGGTCTTATGGGAAGTTAAACCATCTGGGATTTTTTTCTGAATGTTGATATAATTGCCTTAAAAGCAATATAAATATGTTTTGATTTCACTTACAAGTACTTTCTGAGCTTCTATACTGCAGAATAATAGCAAAGTTTGGGTTAATATGAAATCTCATTTCAAATGGTGTTTGCTCCTCTTTCAGTCTGATTTCCTAGGGAAATAAGGTGTAATTATTGATCTGCTTGTAACTCCTGATATATTGTTATTAGTTGTCCAGTTTCAACCTATGCAAAAAAAACAACAACAAAAACATACAAACAAAAAAACAAAACCCAAACCACAACTGTACATGTAAAAAATAAAATCAGCATCTGGAAAGAGAAAACAAAATAAAAACAAGAGTTGTGTTCCCACCAAGAGCAAGGGAGGTAGAATTCAACACTGTTTACCACTGTCTGGTTGGGTAATGTGCAGAGAACCTGCAAAGCAGAGCACATTCTGCAGCTTCTGATTGAAAGTGTCATGGAGAAAATATGATGGAGTGGCTTTTCAGGCATGATAGTAGCAAAATAGGTGAAAATAACTCAAACTGACTCTTTCAGCTGCGTGGGCATAAACTGTTATTACATGAATTAACAAAATTGTGGTGTGAAAAGAAGGTCATAAGGACTAAAATTAAATACAGAAATTGCTGAAAGGCTCTGATGCATTTAGAAAATGCTTAATTTTACAGAAAGCAACTTGGGTCCAGAGCTTTCTTGCAGCAAAGGGTAAATAAAGAATTAAGCTACATCAGTAGCTTGTCTTAACTCATGTATTGCTTGGTATAGCCCCAGCATAATTCCAGGTAATATATCAAGGGGATTGTATTCCATTCCATAGCTGTATGGGCTCATTTGAAATATTTTAACAAGCATATGCAGCAGAACACAATTCATTTTAGAGATGCCCAAGGTGGTCTGGAGTTAGTAAAGCTGCAGGGCACCCTGTGCAGCTACTTTAGCTTGGGTCTTGAGTCGTCAGCATGGCACAGTTTAACCTAATTAAACTGGCTCAGAGCAACACTTGTCAGCTGGTACATCACAGTGAAAAGCCAGGTTGCTTCTGACTGCAGAGACAACAAGATTTGTGTTTTGAGGTTTCAGTACTGGGTTGTTTTCCACAGCCTTTTGAAGTCTGTTAGAATACACAAGTGGTTTTTTTTCTCCAGGACTGGATTAATACTAACATCTCTGAATTTATTTATTTTTTTAATGCTTCTTTTTTTTTTTTTCTCCTATTTCTCGAATTCTGAAGGAAGATGATACATTTTCACATTGTTGTTTTTCACTTCATTATTTTTCACCTCATTATTTTTCACTTGGCACTGCTAAGAAGTAAGGTGGTATAATCACCCATCTCCTACTAGGAGAAAGATAGAGAGCAAGTGATGCATGTTTTCTCTGTTGCTTAGAATAACAGTCTATTAATTCATAACAATTCTTAAGATTGCAGCTTATTCAAAAGCATTCTAATAAGAATGAAATTCGTGTATTTTGAATCAGTCAGTTTTTCTGTAAGCCTCAGCATTTAATATTAAGTTTACTTCTATATTGGAGTCAATGCATCTTTGTTCTCATCACAGTTAGGAGTCAGTTGGCTTTCACTCCTGATGTTACAATAATGCTTACAGTATAGTTATTATTATAAATATTTGGAATTTAGTTTTAAGGACAGCTCCAGGTTCCTATTCCTACACCTAGACCCACATTGTTTTGCAAGTAGAAATACAAATGCACCATTCTGTTTTCCCAATGATAAGTTAAAAAAAAACCCCTTTTAATGTCTATAATTGTTTGGGAAATTATGGACTGATAAATGTTCTGCATTTCTGTATGGTTTATGTACTAAATTGTTGGTTTTCTAATGACTAGAAAAAAGGAAACAACTCATGGCAGAAGGCAGGGTCTTCTGTGAGTCATGTGAAAGGAAAAGAGATGTGGGTGCTGGTCAACATCTAGCTGAAGATAAGCCCCTGTGTGCCCACATGGCCAAGAGGGCCAGTGGCATCCTGGCTTGTGTCAGCACTGGTGTGGCCAGCAGGACCAGGGCAGGCATCATCTCCCTGCACCTGGGCACTGGGGAGGCTGCCCCTCAAATCCTGGGCTCAGTTTTTGGGCCCCTGACTCCCAGAAGGACATTGAGGGGCTGGAGCGTGGCCAGAGAAGGGCAATGAAACCAGTGAAGGGTCTAGAGCACAAGCCTAGTGAGGAGGGACTGAGGGACCTGGGGTTGTTCAGCCTGGAGAAAAGGAGATCCAGAGGAGACCACCTTGCACTCAGCTCCCTGAAAGGAGGTTGCAGCAAGGTGGGGTTGGACTCTTCTCCCAAGTAATGAGAAGTGATAGGACAAGAGGAAATGGCCTCAAGTAGCTCCAGGAGAGTTTTGTGTTGGATATAGGAACAGTTTCTTCCCTGGAAAGCTTGTGAAGGCCTGTCACAGGCCAGTAGAGATCCCCAGCAGTGCTGTGTTAACAGTTGGACTCAGAGCTCAAATACTCAGTAACTTTAGCCATTGATTTTTCTTTTCCTACGAGCAGCTACTTTAGTGAGATCCTTATACTTTCTGGGGAAAAAAAATAAAATACAAGTGTTAAACATCTTTAATTACCCTTCCCCTTTTCAATTGTAGGAGAAACGATGAGAATTGCCTCTTCAGAGTTTGCTGATGACCCGTGCTCCTCCGTGAAGCGAGGCACCATGGTGCGGGCAGCTCGTGCCTTGCTTTCTGCTGTCACTCGCCTGCTCATCCTGGCTGATATGGCTGATGTCATGAGGCTCTTATCACACCTGAAAATTGTAAGCATTTTGAACCTTCTATATGGGTTTTACACGTTTTATCTGTAGAAAAATAAGGAACAAATCAGTAGTGGTTGTCGGCTTGCTCTTTCACTGAGATGGTGGGGTTTTTTTCCTTAAAAATGCAGATAAAGAGGTAGCAGAGAACACATTTCTGCTTCAATCTCATTCATTTTCTCATTTTGCAGCAAGGAATTTTGGGACAGAATTATCAGATATATTCAAGGGCTAGACTAGTAGTGCTGTTGGTCAGCTCTGAACTTAACAGATGCATTTACTCGCATTGTATCCCAAAGGTTTAGGTTCTCATACTGGTGGAGTATTGCTATCTTGTGGCACAGTTTAGGTACTGCACTTGTTCCACTTAGTGCACTAATTCCCAATGTATCAAGACTGCAGCTTTAATTTGCAGTGAGATAATAGGATATGTATCTAATCAGTCAATAAAAAGGAATTAAAGATAGTTTGGTATAGATTTTTTTGGTTGTGATTATTCACGTTCTTGTACAGGACTATTAAAAGATGTTGCAGCTGAAACTAGGAAAGTGAAGTAAATTACCTTTTTACTTTGCTAGCTATTGAACTATTTCACATTTACTCATAAATAAACCAAAAACACTCAAGAAAAAGAAAATGTTACAGAAAATCTCATGTAGATTATATTACAGCTGCAGAGTTCATGTGTGAGATTAGCAGAGGACGTGGAGAGTTGCTTCTCTATGATAACTGCCAAAAAATTATCTTTTTTTAAATATAATTTGTCTTTTTAGCAGTGTAACTCTACAACGATATCATGTTCTGGCAAAACAATGAGAAGACCCCAACTTGCTAACTGTGCAGATAAGCTAAATCGTTTGAAAACAGTGAAAACAAGTTTTCATCATGAAAAAGGCAGATTTTTCTGCCCAGGTTCTAGTGAGCTCTGCTCTACTGAACAGAATGCTGCTCTCAGAGCTGCCAGCACGTGCTTCTGATGTGCACTGTGAGCACTGTCTCTTAATTTTTCCCCACTGTAATACTCCATGCAACTGTCATGTCAATAGTTTATGGCTAGTGAGGCTAATGCTTTAATACTATCAAAAACATTTTATTCTAAACATAATTAAAATTTGATCCATAGCCTTTCATTGGTGATGAGAAATACTGTTCTCAGATCTGAGATTTCTGCCTTCTGTTCTAGCAGTTGTACTGTAATTAAAACATAAATGTCTAATACTTTCTTTTAAGTAGCTCTATTTTCTTACACAGTTTGGACACTAGATTTACAAAGGGCAGTGTATCACAGTGTGGTTTGTAACCTCTGCATTTATCAAATGTTAATGGGAATTCTTTTTCCAAGGAGCCAGCCATCTCTGTTGTTTCC
>JAOEGS010001852.1:25901-42692 GCA_025447755.1 Corythornis vintsioides | reverse complement strand
TAAGAGTCACGTAGATGTGGTGCTGGGGGACATGGTTTAGGGACCCTGGCAGTGTAGGGTTAATGGCTGGACTTGATGATCCTGAAGGTCTCTTCCAGCCAAATCATTCTATGATTCTATGATTCTTTTGGTCCCCTCAAAAGGAGTTCTGCCCCTGAGGGGCTGAAGATGATCCCCAAAGCTGATAGACATTCCGGGGAAAGAGTGTGAGGCTCAGGGATGCTCCAAATGGCCCTGCTGATAAAGCTGCCCACTCTGACAGGCATCTGTCTCACTGAGGAGCCCTCCACACCATCACTGCCTGCAGTTATACATTGGTTGATCAATAGGTTACAGTCACCCCCATGTGCTCCTTTTTCTAGCACCAGGAGATGCACCTGATGATACCTGAGTTTGGTCAACATTCAGCTGAGTATGCAGTGGAGATGTATTGTTGCCAAGGGGATGTTCAGGTCCTCTCAGCAAAGCAAAGGGCAATAAATACTGTAACTCAAAGTGCTTTTAGTTGCTCTGGTTTTGGAGCCCCAGGAAAGAAGGGTGTCAAGTTCCCTTTCCCAAATGGAGGACAGAGCCATGACATTTTGTGCGATGTAGCCCATCTTGGGCCACATTCTCCTCTCTGTGAAATGCAGTTTGTCACGTTAGCAAAGTCTCTACCAAAATGAAATTAGGAAGCACCCGCAGTGGCCTCACCTTACCCAGGATTCCTTTTGTTCTTCTCAGAGGCTCCCTCAATCCTGTCCCTTAGAACCCATGTTTTCCCTCTTACTTATCTTCCCAAACAGTTTTGCTAACAGCCTAGGCATCTGCAGCCCATGGGGAAGCTTACATCAAAACACAGTTCATGACTGGGATTCACAAACTCATTTCAACAGCCCACATAAAACCTTTGTCCCCTCCAGGACTTTTTCTCCAGATTTTCCATCCCTCAGTGATACTTGCATCCAGGGCAATTTCTTGCACTGCCCACAGGGTGCACAGCGGAGTCGAGCTGTGGTTGTCTTGCACTGCTCCAGCCCCAGATGCAGTAGCTGCGGAGCAAGCGATGACCTACAGCCCCAGAGGGTGCTTTGGTGCAGGCAAAAGACATTCTCCCATTGCCCTCCCTCTCTCTGCACGTTGGTGTCCCTCATCCTTCTTTCTATTCCCTTTTACTCCTCTGGGGTCACATTTATTCCTTTGCCTTTCTTAAAACCAAGGATGCTGGTCCTGGTGATTATTTGCCACCAACAGCACTGTTAGAGGCACAGGGAGGATAATGGAATTACTGAGAAATGCACAATGCAGACCAAACCCAGAGTCCTGTGCACACTCAACATTTCCCAAACACCCTCCTACCAGCAGGTCTGGTGAGCCATGTGAAAATCCATCTCACTTGTTTCCGAACAATCTGTGTCTTCAATAGCTGAAAATCCTAAATCCAAATAAAAGGCTGGTTTCAGAATAAAAGATGTGGTTTGGTTTGTAGTTAAAAACTGAACAGGTTTGGTTTTGTACACTTAAAAATTTGTTGTGTTTCAGTTTATTGATTGAGTGGTCAAAACAAAAACAAAAGAAAGGTCCTTTTTTTCAGCTGTAAAAATGCACCTTTTGGTATCTAACCTCAGCAGGACGAGATTGGCAGCAAAGCTATCGAGAATACCTGAAGCTGTGAGTTAATTATGAAACAAAATGCTGCAGTTAGAGACAGCAGGCGAGATGGCAGTGGCAGCTTCTGCCTCCCTGTGTGAGGCAGTGCCTGGGCAATGCCCTGGTTGCTGGAGGATTGCCCTCTGCCCATGGGTGCACTCATGAGCAAGCCTAGAACCAAGTTTGGCACTGCCAACTGCAGTGCAGGAGCATCCCCTGCTACCACTGGTTTTGATCAGGCTGGGGGACAGGGGTGTGTGTGGTTAATCACTCCCCTTGAGTATCAGCCCCTTCTGTTGTGGGCTTAGGACCCTAACGCTGATCAGACAGGTGGAAAAGCTGAGTCTGTGCTGGTACCCCATAGTGAGTCTGTGCTGGTACCCCATAGTGAGTGCTGTCTAATCCATGAGGCTGTTTGCCTAACTTTTACCTGTGCATCTAGAACAGTCTTTCAATCAGCAGAAGCAGGTCCTTAAATCTATCTCATAACACCACTTAAACCATAACAGAACCTGAGATCAGAGGTCAAGTACTGAGGACTTACCATTAAGCATCTCCCCAAATCCCAACACAGAGCTGTCAGATGAAATATGTGCCACTACACTTACACACACAGCAAATAAAAGCTCATTTGTTTTTTAAGAAACAACCATACCAAAAAAAAATAGCGTACACACATATGAGTCTGACTTTTAACACAGGTAAAACCAGACAAAATGCAAAAGCAAGTGCACCCTTAGCATAGCCACAGCAGAGCAAAAAAAACCTTTATGGGCTCTAAGTTTAGTTGAAAAGAATTGATTTTTCAGAGCACTGCTGTCTCCCACAGCAAAGGGACACCCCAGACCTCAAGCACTGCTTTCCTGACAGAGCCCTGTGCTCCAAGAGTAGTCCTCCTTCAAAGGCTGCCTGCTCCTGCACACGTGCCCTGACACAGGGAGCTGTGCCAAGCCTAGCAGACCTTTAGGGTGGCTCCCTGAGGGACCTGAGCGTCTCAGAGGCGTGAGGCAAGATGAGACAGACCACAACAGTGGAAGCACAAGGGAGCCTCAGAGACCCCCATCCCAGTAAGAGAGAAGTGAGAGAGGCAGGGGCAGGTTTTCCATCTTCCACCCTGCTCTGCCTCCTCATACACAAAAAGGGCAGTCAAAGCCTGCAGCAGGGGAAAGCCCCTGGGGTTTTCCTTCAGGCTTCTAGGAGTCCCTGAGGGAAGGATCTGGCCCTGGCAGGGGGTGGTCCTGGAGGGGGTGTTCCCTTTGCAGGCAGCCCTTCATGTATGACCATTAGCAAGGGCAAGCATTTCAGGCAGGGTGAGGAAGCGACCCTGGCTGCCCCTGACCCACCTCCCCGCCCCCAGGGACAGCCTGATGGGAGGCGGGTTTCCCATAAGTGGAGTGGAAAGCTCTTTATTTAACCTGCACCCGTCACCTGCCCTCAGCCCCAGCCTTGCCTCTGTCCATTGGCTTTGGAGCTGCACCAGCATGCCAGGGCTACTTTTTTGGCAGGCTGAGACACATAAAATCCTTTGCAGGCTAAGGTCCTAAGGTAACCCTTTCACCCCTTGGGCCCAGGAGAACGATGGAGAGCAGCAGACACCCACCTTGCAGTGAGTGATGCAACAGCCAGTCCCTCCCAGGCTGCTCTCGCCACCACCCAGCTGTCTGCCACCCAAACTTGTCACAGAGAGCTAACCCCTCTGGCTGGGGTCCTGTCCCCTCCCCCATCCTCCTCCTCCTCTCTGGAGAGCTCCAGCTCCGCCACCCCCTGCCCTCACTAGGTCAGCAAGTGACTGAAGAACCCAAGCAAATGATGACAAACAACACCATTAGGGGTGTGACAGAATGACTGATGATTTAATGCTTCTTGAAGTTTTTTGTTTCCTTCCACAGGGCATTGGTTTTAAAAACAAACAAAACGAAGTAAAATAAATTAATTTATGTACACTTTACATACACTGTGTCACATGGAGCTTTGCAGCAACAGTAACCAGAAATCATTACAAAATAGAAAGTTACATGGCTGTTGCAGGTCCTTGGCAACCTGCAACCTAGAAGGTTGTCATCCTGAGCATGGTTGGCAAAGTGATCATGTAAACATATTTAGAAGCATTTGCGATGGACAATGGATGGGCCAGCTTCATCGTACTCTTGCTTTGTGATCCACATCTGCTGGAAGGTGGACAGGGAGGCCAGGATAGAGCCACCGATCCAGACAGAGTACTTACGCTCAGGGGGAGCGATGATCTGGGAAAAGCCAAGAGAGACAAGATCAGTAACCACGCAACGGCTGCGGGTGCCACGGCCCCGCGCGCTGTTTGCAGGAGGACAGAAGAAGGCTGGTCCTGCACCTGGGTCCTTCATGCTCCAGCCTTACCTTGATCTTCATCGTGCTGGGGGCCAGGGCTGTGATCTCCTTTTGCATGCGGTCAGCAATACCTGGGTACATGGTAGTACCCCCAGACATGACGTTGTTGGCGTACAGGTCCTTCCTGATGTCGATGTCGCATTTCATGATGCTGTTGTAGGTGGTCTCGTGGATCCCTGCGGACTCCATACCTGGGGGGCAGAAAAGCAGGCGCAAATTCAGTGTAAAGAGAGGGCTCTGCAGGAGGACCGAGGGGCCAGGGGCCAGCTGGCAGGGGAGGAGAGAGGAGGAGGGGCACACACACCGATGAAGGAAGGCTGGAAGAGGGTCTCCGGGCAGCGGAAGCGCTCGTTGCCGATGGTGATGACCTGCCCGTCAGGCAGCTCGTAGCTCTTTTCGAGGGAGGAGGAAGAGGCAGCGGTGGCCATCTCATTCTCAAAGTCCAGTGCCACATAGCACAGCTTCTCCTTGATGTCACGGACAATCTCACGTTCAGCTGGCAGGTGGAGAACAAAGGCGTCAGTGATCGCAAAGGAGGAACGAGGAACACTTGCATCTTCTCCACGGGTTTGCTGAGAGTCCAGACCCCCAGCCACACGCAAGCTCCCAAGAGGGAGCGCTCACGGGGCTTGCAAAGGGGCGAGAAGCTGCAGCTTCCCTGGAGGCGCAAGGGCTGGGAGCCAGGGGAGATGTTTTGGGGGAGGGAATGGGCCTTACCCGTGGTGACGAAAGAATAGCCACGCTCAGTCAGGATCTTCATCAGGTAGTCAGTGAGGTCCCGGCCGGCCAGATCCAAGCGCATGATGGCGTGGGGCAGGGCGTACCCTTCATAGATGGGGACGTTGTGCGTCACACCGTCGCCGGAGTCCAGCACGATACCTGTGGAAACGAGAAGCAACCACCTGAGACGCAGCCAGAAAAGGGTCCTGCCCTGGTGGGCAGAGCACTCGTCAGCTGTAGGGCCAGTCCTTGGTATCTTTGCTCGGGGAAAAGGGCCAGCAGGACACTTTGACTCACCAGTGGTACGGCCAGAGGCGTACAGGGACAGCACAGCCTGGATGGCCACGTACATGGCAGGGACGTTGAAGGTCTCAAACATGATTTGGGTCATCTTTTCACGGTTGGCTTTGGGATTAAGGGGGGCCTCAGTGAGCAGGGTGGGGTGCTCCTCAGGGGCCACACGTAGCTCATTGTAGAAGGTGTGGTGCCAGATCTTCTCCATGTCATCCCAGTTTGTGATGATGCCGTGTTCAATGGGGTACTTCAGGGTCAGGATACCTCTCTTGCTCTGGGCTTCATCTCCTACATAGGAGTCCTTCTGACCCATACCCACCATGACGCCCTGCAGGGAGGAAAGGTGATCGCTCAGTGACCTGTCCACAGGCAGCAGCACGGGGTTCCCAGGTCGGCTCCCTCCACGCAGAGAGCTGTTTGGCAGCGAGGACCCATGCTCAGGGCCGTGGCAGAGCTCGGGGAAAGCTTCGGAGGGGGATGGCACCGTACCTGGTGGCGGGGGCGGCCCACGATGGAGGGGAACACGGCCCTCGGGGCATCATCCCCGGCGAAGCCAGCCTTCACCAGGCCGGAGCCGTTGTCGCACACGAGCGCGGTGGTCTCGTCCTCGTCGCACATGGTGTCGTTCGCCTGCGGGGGGGACGGTGTGAGCCTCGCGGCTGGACGGCGGCCGCCGCAAGGAAGGGGCCGGCGGGGCCGGCGCTTACCTGGGCTGGCTGCGGGCTGCGCGCGTCTGGCCACTAGCAGAGAGAGAGGCCTCCCGCTCTTCGCCGGGTAGCTCGTGGGCCGCCGCCGGCCGCCGAGCCTTTTATCGCGGCGGGCAGCAGCCGCGGCCGGCCCCCAGGAATGCGGCCCCGGCCGTCGCCATATTTGGGCGTCGGGCCCGGCGCGGCCCCAGCCCGGCGCTGCCCAAAGAAGGCGCTCCTGGCCGCGGCCCAGGTGAGCAGGGCCCGGCCGTATAAGGAGTGTCTGCCGGGCCCCCCCTAACCCCACCCGTGGCCGGGGCCGAAATAATCCCCCGGCACCGCCGGGCCCGTTAAGGGCAAAGCAGGTGGGGGCTACCGCGGCGGCCCCGTCGGGCGGGGGTCCGGAGCCGTCCCGCGGCAGGCGGCTGGAGCGGGCCAGGGCCCTCCGGGCGTGAGGGCGGAGCGGGCCCCGGGCTCGGCGGGCCGGGGGAGGTGAGGGGCCTGAGGGCTTCGGAGCTGCAAAAGGCAATAGGGCTCTCACCTGTAGGCACGGGGAGCACGGCAGGGGAGAAAGGGAGTTTCGAGGGAAGGCCAAGTGACCAAGCAGATCTGTGCATTGCACGTAAACGACAGCCCGTGTAGAAGCCACAGCTTTACCCACCCAGTTCAGCCGACCTGAGTTTTTAACTTGCTTTAAAGATTTGATACAAAAATGGAAAATAAACAGAGGGGATAACATCTGTTAAACAAACGCCTGATAAGAAACCCAGTGAGGCATTAATCCCACTGACCATCTGATCCCAGGAGCCTGATGTTGCTGTGAATGCTGGTGCTGCTACCGAGTACCCATTGCTGGCTGGTGAGCTTGGCTGGTCAGCTGGGCATCCTCCAGCTATTGCTGAGGCTCACCCTTTCCAAAAGGACTGCTGCCTCATAGGCAAATCATCTCTGAGGAGCTGAAGGTATTGTGAAAGGGAAGAACAGTTCGTCTTCTTCAGCTGTGGATATTGAAGCAGAGATTTCACATGGGACACTTGGAAGATTTTACACAGAAAGTGTGGTTACTGATGGTAAGAAGCAGCAGTAATGCAATCAGATTTGCAGCCCTGCCAGAGTTGACGCAAATCAACCTTCAATACCTTCTCCAAAGGCACATCTGGATCACTGTAAATCCTTTTTAAAAGATTTAAGGCATCAGAAGAGGAGGAAACAGCCAGAAACACTCATGGTGTGAGGAGTCTCCTGCAAGTGAAGGCATTTCTGCAGCTCATTTCCTCTGCTGCAAGGCAGAGCAGACAGGTCGACAGAGAAGCAGACAACTTTACTTCTCTTTTTAATTTCTGCATCCTCCAGTTTAGCAGCATTCCTCTTTACCTCTAGCAGCTACTCAATTCTGCTATAGGTTTTAATTTCCTGTGAAGTTACTGTGTTA
The DNA here is from genome assembly GCA_025447755.1 of Corythornis vintsioides. Classification (NCBI taxonomy): domain Eukaryota; kingdom Metazoa; phylum Chordata; class Aves; order Coraciiformes; family Alcedinidae; genus Corythornis; species Corythornis vintsioides. The sequence continues at coordinate 35,567 of JAOEGS010001852.1, read as the reverse complement.
AAAGTATGCTGGGGATAAAAAACTCTAGTCTCTCATACTGTTGTTCCTCAACTTTTTGTATTATTCTTCAGTTCTGTCAGCAGCAGCCGGCAGCACAAAAATCAGAAGCCTGAGAGCACTTAAAGGCATCGCAGCCGTCAAGTCTATTTACAGAAGGGTAACGCTCCGCTCTGCTTTCCAAAATATGGGCACTTGTGTTGGATCAGAAATCAAGTAACAGAAACCCTAATGTCGCTGAAAGATAAACATTCTTAATCCTTCAGTGAAACCTGACACAAGCATAAGCCGACTCTATCCCTTCTGTTTAGTTTTCTCCCTACCTCGTTCTAGTTTACTGCAAAATGCCCAATGGCAAAGTTAAAATCTTAATGGTTCTGTGTAAAAAGATCATTTTCCAGGGGTAGATCTGGTATTTAACTGGGCTCATTAAATAAATTTGGGTTTGGTGTCCAGTCAGAAAACGTCTGAAGTTAGTTTCCAGCACAGAGCTGGGCACAAAGCTGATGGCTGTTCACAGCAGTAGTTTCTGAAACTGATCAGAAATGACAACTGGTAAGCTTTCCTGCTACTCTGGGTGACAACACAGGATAGAAGCATGGACAACCTGTACCAGATGTATTTTCCATTAATGAGACAACTCTTTAAGAATCAATTTGCACTGCCTTACTCAAAGGGAGCCAGCTATGCTCCTTGTGCCTCCTTGACAAAAGAGCTAATCTTTTTGTCTGAAGTCCGTTTGTTTTTGTTACACTTGGAAACAACCTAGAGCTGCGGGCTGACCTTTGCTATGCAGTGGTAAATGAAGGCATCCTTCCCCTGCCGTAACCCGAGACAGGAGTGCTGCACCAGAACAGCTCATTACATAACAGAGCAGAGGAGGCCGAGGAGGAACAGCCTCTTCAAGCTTCCCACCACGACAGTGAACCAGCTCAATGCTCCTAGTACAAGAACATTAAACTTCAGTTTAGACATGGAAGTTATTTTAATGAGGCTTTAAGTAAACTCATTGCCTGTAGCCTTCTGTTTTGGCAATAGTTAGATGGAAAGCCCTTGTACAAAAGCCAAATGCCTCCCAACCCAGCAATAGAATAAAACATGAGTTGTGCAGCTGATGGTTTTCTGAGGACCTGGAGAATGCTTTGACACCAACCGGAATAAACCCATCCCAGCAGAGAAGCCACAGGCACTCTAAAGCAGACACACAGAAACACAGGCTGCCAGAGCAAGCTTCCCAGCACTCACTCTGCCACTCCTGACACAATACAGGTGGCAGGCAGCCGAGGAAGAGAGGAGATATTCCTGAAGTGTCCTGCTGTGGATGGTCAATTAAATATAGATTCCTCTTCAAGCAAAACTTTTCACAGTAAAGGTTTAGATGGAACATACTTCAGCAGGATGTGGCACTTTTTTTTTTTTTAGATTATTCCCTTTCTTCAGAATATTGTTTATCAATAATGTGAAACTATATTGGACATTTAAACAAGCACGTGAAATTCTTCTAAGGATTTAAACAACCCACTCCTTTGAAGCCACAGCTGAGAGTGATACCTGGACTTCTCTCTCTCAGCCATGCAAGGCTGCAGAAAAGCAGAGTTGGCTTCTTTGAACAATCTTAGAAGATGACTGCTAGTGCATTTCTTTCCCATATTAGTTAGAACCTCTCCAGATAAATCTATTCTTCCAAACATGTTCAGACTCTTGGCCCAGCTTACTGTGTAGGGAAGCCATGGAAGGGGAGCTGTGCTTTTAAAACTAGAAACTGGATTCTCTTCAACCAATTTAACTTCTGACCTTCTCAGCTGTTGGATCAAGTTGTTGCAGCAGGCATCGAGCCAGACAAGTAAAACATAAGGGCATGCAAGTTGCTCTGCATTCACTCTGGGGCTGTTGAGACACTTGCAAAAAGGCAGCACATCATGTCAGACTGGAGCAGCTTATTTAAAGATTAAAATCTGCTGCCAATCAGAATAATTACAACTGAAAAGTTTAATTGCTTTTTTTAATTCCCATGTCAGAGATAATTAACTGGGGCAGTGGAGTAAGGGAAAAGGGAAAAACAAAATCAGGGAAATTTGTACCATCAAGCAGTAGAACAATTCACAGAATAAGAAGATCATGGGGGATTCTCACTTTCCTAACTGCTTTCTAGGTTCAAGTGGTTGCTGTGAACGCTGCCTGGTGAGCTGGTAATCTCATTTTCACATGCAGTCTAGAAAGCTGAATATAACTTAAACAAAAGTAGATCAAATATTAAAATATTTTGAAAAAGTTTAATCTTACAGATATAAACTGGAAAAAAGGGTCTATTTACTGGATCAGAAGACTTGGAATCAGAACTTGTTCTTTATTCTTGTCACAAACAAGCTGCAGGACCAGTGGCAAGCCAGTTATCCTTTTTTTGTGCCAGTAATCTTTAATGCAAAACTGAAGTTACCTGGTTTCCACAGCAAAAAGTGTTGTGGGCAGAGAGAGTACTCTTACAGTATAATCATTTGTTTCTGAAGCAAGCTACAGTCACACAGTATGTTCTCTGAACTGAAATCCCAGCCCCACTGAGAGCAGAAGTTCCCACCTTCTGCAGTGGGTCCCACATTTCACCCTGTGTGAGTCCCAGGCAGGATGCATGCTGTTTAAGGTATATAACAACACATCAAGTTTATGAAAGGCACAGAAAATTAAAACTTTATTTTTCTTTTGCCTGAAAACACACCTCTGCCTCCCCCCAGTTCAAGTGTCAATGTCTACAAATTTAAGACCAAGTATATTACTCATTTAAATTTTATTACGAAGTGTTGACAACAAAAAAACCCCAAACCTGAAGAGAATGTAAAAAAAAAAAAAAGTATACATGACTTTAACAGCTCTTTAGTAAAAATACTTTGAAAAAATAGTGAGAATCATGCTTGTCCCTGAACATAGAGTTCATAGTTTGCCCTCAACACAAATTCAAAGTAAGAGTTACATTTCAAGCTACCAAGTTCTTCTGCTTGCAGCAAGTCCTTCACCTCTGGTAAATACTCACTTAACTGGACTCCTAGAAAACAAAACCTTTTATTACAGCACTGATAAAAGTACTTTGGATTAGCAGTTAAGATCAGTTTTAAAGTGAACACCCGTGCCTGCCTCAGAGTTAAATTATTCTTTTGGAACTAAGGTGATGTAATTCTATTATTCATGTCACATTACATGAGACATATAATGTATCTTAAGGAGCCCATAAAACCAATAAAAACCAACCCAACCCAAATCAAAGAAACAACCAAAACCACCACCACCACACCCAAAATAAACAAACAAACAGAACAGCACCAAAAAAAACCAACCCAACCCAAAGAAAAACCCCAACACAGAAATACAAAAGGCAACACACTATTTCCTACCCAGGGGGGAAAAGAAGAAGGGAGGAAAATGAGATAAAAAGAGACCAGTCATACAATAAATGCTTGTTGCAGTTGAAACATTTCAGTCTGGGGTGTGAGAATCTTTCAAAAGGAAAGAAAATTCACACAACTGAACACACAAACCCAAAACTGTTCCAACAAACTTAATTTTTGTATTTTTTGCCTTTTCTGTTCTGAGAAATGTTCATATGCAGTAACACTTCAATTGAACCTTGACCCTAAATTGCTCCCCTCCCCCCAAGATGTAACTTCCATGGCCATTACTTCCCATGGTCACTTTTAATTTAGAGAGGAGAGGGAAGGTGTTTAAATTTTGCTTTCTTTTGTGGGGGAAAACAATACCAAAACATTTAAAAAAAATCAGATTAACATCTTCTGAATTACTAATAGTTACTAATCCCTTATTTTACAGAAGATGTGTATTTAACTCCAGACACCATACTTTACAGTAAGGTACTGCTAAAAACCCTACTGAACAAATAATGTGAAGGTACTAAGATTAAAACCAAGACATCTGCTCATCTCTTATCCCCTCCCTTCATAAGACAGAATTAGCTCCATATGATTGTAATTATCTAATTAAATACATATAGAAGTCTTTACTACTCTGATGCTTTATTAATGTTACTTCTTATAGATTAGTGTTCATTTTAAGCAGCTTTTGAAACACATTTTCAGGAAGGTCAATTATATTTAAACATACTTTACCTTCTTTCAACAGTTTTTGTAGTATTTTTACAAATATGCTATCTTTAGATGCTTCAATTGGATCATCTCTACCATCTGAACTGGACCACCTGCAAGTAAAGTTAGTTAGTCAAACTAAAAATAAACCTATGAAATTTGATAAATTATCAAATATTATTAATATATGTTCACACATAAGTGTAAAAAAATTATTCACAGATATATAAAGTGTAAAAGTTTAATCACAGAAAGGGTTGTCAAGCTCTGGAACAGGCTGCCCAGGGAAGTGCTGGAGTCACCATCCCTGCAGGTATTTAAAAGATGTGTGGATGTGGTGTTAGGGAAAATGGTTTAGTGGTGGACTTGGCAGTGCTGGGCTAACAGTTGGACTTAATGGTCTTAAAGGTCTCTTCTATCTAAATTAATTCTATGATTCTTTAAGTGATATGTGCTTGGCTACAGCTCAAAGCAAGAGTTTTTTCCCCTGTCTTGTTTATTCCAAGAATAAAACTTCAATAAAATTGAACTACTATAATGTATTTTAGTTTGGAGGATAATAGAAATGCTTCCTGTAAAAGAAAACATTATTTCTTTGACAAAATAAAAAAGACTATCCATCAAGATAAGAATTACCTATGGTCAGTAATTATGTTTTATGATCGAGATGAAAGTACAGCTTTATTTGCTGTTAGAATAAAGCAAGAACAGCAATTTGCTAACATATTTTTAAAAACCCCAACCAATCAGCAACCAAAACCATCCCCTAAAAAGCAACCACCAAGCAAATCGAAGAGATGGAAAAACAATCTAAGTTGCAGACCTGTAACAGCACCCACAGACATGTTAGCCTCATTTGTGATTAAATGTGATAGTGGAGACTCATGAATACAAGTATCATCTGGGATGGAATAGCCTCTTTGGGCTTTTCTGAAGAGAAAGATTATTTTAAATCACAGTTTTTCATCCTTACAGAGATTTATTTATAGCAGTTTTAAGTCAATACTGATCAAACTTATTGTGCTGTGATTCTAACCTTTCAGTTTTAAGGTATCCTGGTCTGTATGCTAAACTGCCAGACAAAACCAGTTCTCTTGTCATTCCCTAAACCAACACGACCCTCCCTGAGCCCATGGGACATGCCTGCAAGAGATCTGCACCCAGCTCCCAGACACTGTCACTACCAAATCCTCTGGACTGCACTGAAAACACAGGCTTACCCTGGATGTCACCTCAACTCCCAACTTCTAGGATTTAATCCTTAACTCTAAGGGAAGAATGTGAGGGAAGGAGGCAGGGAATGGTTAGTGGAAATTGAGGAAACAAATCACTTAGATATAGAGGGTGCTGAGCATGCTCAGCAAGGCTCTCCACTCCACCTGAGAGCCTTACCACCATTTGCAGCTGTTAAGCTAGAAGAGATGCCATCCTTACAGCAGGCCCTGGAACATGTCAAAAACTTGAACACAGATGAACATTAATGCTACTCTTTTGAAACAGAGAATCTCTTTGTAAGCCTCTGTGAGTGTTGCTGGACTGGGAACTCAACTTGGACATCAAGTTTTCCAAATGCTAATCCACGTAAAGTGATCTCAAATTGCATTTGGTTAGTTAACAGAGAGGACAAAATCTTGTCAGCATTATATGTGATTCAAATAATATAACTATTACATCCAAAGCTCTGCTCTCAGCCCAGGGTAGACTGGACATAAGCCAATTGCTAGGCTGGTGCCATCCAGGAGAGCTCTATTCTTCTGACCTGAAATTAGCAAGAAGGAAGAAAACACCTGGAACAGCATGAACCTGTTTCTGCACTTTATTTATGTCATATGTGACAGTAACTTAGTCGTGCAACTAGGTATTTTCCATAGACCACTGCTCCTGGGAATCTATCCTATGTGTAAGTGTGAATCAAAATGCTGCTTATTTCCATTGTAATCACAAATGGCACAGTGCATTTGGAACCTAGTAACTTTATCCTCCTCTTCCTTAGGTTGTCTTAGATCATGGATGGGAGTTAAAAAGATAGGAAATTCCTGAAAATTAGAAAGGAAAGGGAGGAAATATCACTTATGTTTTTTAACCTGGGAGAGAATGGCAGCACCACTCAATGAAAAGATTCCTCTGATTGGTTCAGCCTGTATGTGGTGGTGAACATTCAGTCAGTATGTAGAGCTCTGATCACTTACAGACAAGAATGCAGCTTTAAGTCAGGAAGGTCATGAACTTGTCAATACTGATCAGTGACCAAAAACAAACGTTTGCAAGACTGACCACTGCACATGTTGCTCTTAAAAAGTTTCTACACTGAACTGCTTCAAAGGGAAAAAAAAAAAAAAGAAGCAAGCAAGTGTGAGCATTGGTGATTTCTCTCCCCTCAGCACAGGGCTGGGGAGGAAAGCTGCAGAGCTGCAGTTCTGGCGTGGGGCTGAGACACAGAAGTGGTTGCCAGGGAGCTCAGAAAAGTGCTACAGATGTTTTGTTGTTGCTGTGTTTTCATTTGATAAAGACACATTCAGATGTGTTCTTTATGTTTTGTCTTCCACTATGAAATCCAGTTCTACAGTGAGTACAAACATGCAATTCTGGAAAACCTATGGCACAGATACAGCCAGTGACTTGTAGTGATATTGGACTTACCCATCTCTTTGGAGAGCCTTACAGAGAATTTTAAGTTTCAGATTGTTTACATCCACTTCCTCCTCCTTCAATTCATATAAGGAGAAAAGACAAGTGAGTTAATTTTTTAATTATTATTAAAAAAAAAATAAATACTGTTTTGCACAGATTATGCCAATGAAGTAGACTCTTCAGTTACTGAACAGTTTTGAACACAGGCTGTTTTTACAGATGACCTGATCAGACTGTTGAAACACCAAAGAATTTTCATCTCCATCTGAAAACATGGCTCAGACTTTCCACAGCTAACAACTACCTCAAATTGAAAAACGGGCATATTTTAAAGCACATGAGCAAGTACCAGTTTGTAAAACACTGCATTCTAGGCAAGTTTAATTTTAACATCAAGGCTCTTTAATGAGAATGGCCAAGCTAATTAGCATGCATTAGTGTCCACATGAGGATGTATGTTTCATCAATATATTAATAACTGTCTTCAAAGATATGCATTTGTCTTGCAAAAAGCAGTGCTTCCATTGCACAGAAGCTTTGGGATAACTGGGTGGCAGAGTTCCTTTTAAAATATGTCTAATAAAAATACTTTTCCCCAACCTCTCAATGTCTCAAAGCTTCACAACTACTTTACATTCCCCTCCTAAGTGTTAAGAAAAACCATGAACACTCAAATTTAGAATCCTGGAAATAAGAGGATGGGTCTCAACTTCACAGCAAGCTTTTGCAAGAGAAGAGCAGTGAAAACCTGGAACAGCCACTTTTCATACTCCAGTCTAAACCACCATCTCCCATTTGTGCCCATTCTACTCAAGTTGTTAGAGACTCTCATATCCAATAAATTTTAAATGTCATATTTTTAGAGTGACATTTATTTTATTTAGATGTAAAAAACCCAATATAGTTTTCACACTATTCATGAATTGTGTTGACAGAATTTAAGAGAAAAACTAGTTTGAGAGAGCCAAATAAGCTAACTCAAGTTGCTTTTACTGCAAAATATTATTTGGACTATTTATGTTGTAAAGATGAGGAAGTTACAAATAAATATGGAACATCCTTTTTACACTAAAGAGAACTAAGTCAGAGTAGCATGCTACTCTAAGTAGGAATACTATTTCCTCTGTACACAAAATATAGTACTAAACATAGGACAAGTAAAAATATACACAATGCAAAAAAACCTAGAGTAAATGTTATTGAAAAGAAAATCTGAAAAATAAAGTTTAAGAATTTCAATAATTTTAAATTAAAATAACCTTTCAGACATCTATAATTACCAAACCAAAGTTATTGAAGAAAACAACAAGGCACAGTGATGCAAAGTAGTGCTACAGAGAGGATCTTGAAGCTCACCCAAACTAGCAAGGATTGGGGTAACAGGAAAAAGTTTCATTTTCAATTGGTAAGGAATACTTCTGCTAAAATACCACTTTTGCTTTTTAGCAAAGACTGTTGTCAACTCAGATTGGATGCCCCTCAGAAGCTGATCTATTCGTGCTTAGTGGAAAATGACTCCTGATAAGATATTAGAACATGCAAGGGAGATGCTGTGAGAAAGACTCTAGCAAATCTGTTTTTCAATGCTATCTACACATAAAAAAGCTGGTGACTATCCCACATTCTCTCATGCCAATCAGAGAAACTGCCAATAGGGAAGAGGCAAGAACTAAACTGCTGAGAACTGAGGATCTTTGTCCTGTTCAGACAAAGCCTCTGTAGGGAAGCGAGGACCTAAAAAAGAAGCTGCAGACTATAAATGGGAAGTGAGGATGAGGAGTGTCATTTTTCTCAAATGATCCAAGCCACATTTGGCATTAAGTCTCCAGTGACTTAAAAACAAAGTGAAAACACACATCGGGGTTATTTTTAATTACAATACACTAAGCTAATATGTTAATGAACTGCAGATGCACCATCCTAGCTTAATAATAAATAAATATGTAAAATCTCTGAGTTAGAATTCCTTCAAAAACTTTTCCTACCTCATCAATATATTCCAGGAGATCAAGTGCTTTCTTGAAGTCATACTCATTGGCCCTTCTGTTCTCATCACATATGTACATCTAGGATATGAGAGATTAACCAAGAGAATTATTTTTAGCCTACAAACTAATGTAACTGATATGATGGACAACTCACTGTGGGAAGACCACCATGTATTTTCCACTTACATGACCTTCTCATGAAAATATGTCTTGATTCAACTGCAAGTATTTTTATAGTAAGAAGTATACTTAAGGTTTTAGAGCAGCATTCCACCTACATGACAATGGTCTGTTGTCAAATGATATTGGGTATAAGGCTGCTAGGTTTCAAATTTAAATGCCATTTAAGGCTGTAACATTCCTGGACTATTGTAGCCAGAGCTCAGCTCCACAAATAAACTCTCAGAATTATTTTGGTAATTAAGCTCAAAGAAGTACTTAAGCACACATACTGCCTTTCACCTTTTAACACCAGACAAGTTTGCTATCAGTATTTCAACATTTCTCCTTCCCCCAGTCCTCAATTAGTACTTCAAAGGAAAATTAACATTAATGCTCTTTTATTTACAGTTTCCAAGTTTCATTCTTGCATTGTAAGGAGCAAGTATGAACACTGGTCTGACACTATAGAGAATTCAGAAGGAAAACAGTCACAGTGCCAGTTCTTGCTCAGTCATGAGTGACACTTCCTACTCCTCCCTAATCTGTCAGACAGCCTCACTGAAGATACAGGTAATGACTTGAGAATCTGCTATGAGTGCTGCTCTAAGAAAATGAGGATCACAGGATGTCAGGGCTTGGAAGGGACTATGGAGATATTTGAGTCCAACCCCCCTGCCAGAGCAGGGCCATACACTATAATCTAATCTTTATCAGTGCCCTGGCTGAGGGGATGGAGTGCATGCTTAGCAAGTTTGCAGATGACACTAAATTGGGTGGGTGTGTGGATCTGCCTGAGGGTC
>JAOEGS010001851.1:0-17085 GCA_025447755.1 Corythornis vintsioides | reverse complement strand
GGTGTGCACCACGTCCTGATTCCCGGGAGGGAGGGAGGGAGGGAGGCAGGCAGGCAGGCAGGCAGGCAGGCGGTTCATGGCGCCGGCCCTGCACTCAAGTACCCACGTCCTGATCCCCGGGAGGTGGCCTGGCTGCCTCCAGGAGGAAACGCGGCTGCTGCCTTTGTGTCAGAAGCCAAAAAAAAAAAAGGGGAACCGAAAGGGTGGGGTTGTCGGGCCCCATCCTTCCTCCCTGTGCTGCCGACTGCGCTGTGCCTCCCTGCTTCCCCAGCGCCGCTGCCACCCGGGCCCGCCACACTGGGCTGCTCGGGGCAGTCGCTGGGCAGCGGGACCCCAGCTGGCTGGAGCTGTGGCGGGAGGGCTTGGTGAGTCCGTTGGGGCGCGGAGGGCCCGGGGAAGTCGTGTCCCCGCACCACGTGGCACAGGGAATGGCATGGTGGGGAGCAGGAGGGTGGCGGTGCCCTGGCTGTTGGCACCACCCCAATAACATTGCCAGGAGGGAGCCTCCGTGCGGCGCCTGCTCGTGGCCGTGCTCTTCTGCTCACCTCGGCAGTGCCATGGGGTTCCAGCAGAGCGGCGGGGTGGTGTGTGGGTGTCGGGAGCTGCAGGAGTGCACTGGAGCAGTGGGTCAGGGTGGTGCATGTGTGCCTGGGACCCCAGGGCTACGCAGGAGCGTGGTCTGTTGGTGCCAGGAGCTCTGGGGCTGCAGCAGAGCAAAGGGTCGGGGAGGTGTGGGGGGTGTTAGGGTCCCCAGGGGTGCTCCAGAGCAGGGGGTCAGGGTGCTAACAGCGCCTTTGATTACTCCTTGCTCATTATGTCTTTTGGTGGACACTGCTGAATCACAGCTCTGGATTTGTTCCCAAGATTCCTGTGCAGGAGATTCCCTTCTCTGTTATTCCCACCTTCCATTTTTGTCACACTCCAGATGGCACCTGAAACATGGGGTCATGTTAATCCTGGACATTCTTGTCACCCTTCCCACTTGCTGTCAACATGCCAGTACTCTGCCAGCCCACATCAAGCAGCAGTGACTGGCAGATTTGGCTCCTTAGGGAGGGACAAGGGAGCCTCCCTGTGAGGGCAACCGTGTTGGGGCACAGCATCTGGTGGCATGGAACCATTGGTGAATGCCAGGCCCAGTGGTGGTGTCAGAACACACTTGCCCGAGGCGTGCAGTGTCAGGAAGTCATGTGAGGCGGCGGAAGGCACACGAACATGCTTTCACCCAGCCTCTTGCCACTTCTGCTGTCACAGGGTGGCAGTGATGGTTGGCTGAAAGGGTGACTCCTGTCACCAAGGGACAGGCAGGGACAGAGCAGTTCTGGTGGTAGTGTCAGGGAGAAGGAGGCTGTGCCATGCTGGGAACAAGTAGACTATGCTGAGGACAGGGCATCTGTGCCATAACTGGGCCAGAACAGCCCTGTGAGATTCTCATCATCCTTTCCTTTCTGGTGGCCCTGTCCCAGAGGACAGAGCGAGGACGTGTTCCATCTGCCCAACATTGCTGACTGTGACCTGGCTGCTGCAACTTAAGGAAGGTAAAGCTTCTGGGGACCCAGCACTGCAGTTGGGGTGGACTGGAGCCCAGGGCTGCTCAGCTCCCGTGTCTATGCCGGGGAGGCAAATGCTCTTGTGATTGGACCAGCAGCCATGTTTTATAGCTTGGGAAACTAAGGGATGGGGCTACAGGGGAATGCTGGCATCACTCTGGGCTTGCCCACCACTCCATCAGCAGTCAGGTCAGTGGCAACCCTAGCAAGTGCCCTGTCCCCAGTAGGGACACCAGGAAAGGGAGGACCCTTGGAGGGGGGAATTCTGCTTGTCCCCAGTCTTTCTGTCTATAGGCACCACCGTGGGGCTAGGTCAGGACTGCAGCAGGAGCTTCTGTGCTGGGGGGGTCTGGGCATCACCAGCAGATGGGAGGACTTGCTCCTGCTTCCAGGCTGGGCATGCCCTGGAGAGAGGCATAGTGGATGGGACTAGCTCCTGGCATCTTTGGTCTCCCCCGTGTCGCAAGTGAGCCCGTCTCTTGTGTGGGGGGAGCTGGCTGGCTGGGTAGCAGGGGACTCAGCCCTTGATTCTGATCCATCTCCAAGCCTTCCCCAAAGGAGACAGGCTGTGAGAAGCAGGGGAGGGAAACAGCTTTTCCCAGGTAGCCCTGCCTGCGTTTGTAGGAGAAAAAAGGGAACAAGGTGGAGGTGAAGGAGGAGCAGGGCATGTAGGTGGTTGAGGCAGGAGACGTGGAGGAGGTCTCCAGGAGAATCACAGTTACCGGTGACCCCATGTAGTACATAAGCTCTGTGTTAGGTCCAGGCTGGAGTCAAGTGCTGGTTACAGCCTTCAGAGGAGAAGCCATAGAGCCCTCTGGGGTGCTGGAACTATCTGGTGTTGCAGTGCCTGGGTGAAGCACAGAGGTGAGATCGAGCAGGCTGCTCCAAGAGATGTGCCAGGGCAGATTTCCAGTCCCCTAGAGGCAGGGCAGCGGTGCAACAAGGAGTTTGCAGCCCATTCCTGCCTGAACCATCCCGGGAGAGGCTCATGAGGAGAGCTTTGCTGTGGAGGCGTGAGGGAGGATTTAACCCTTCTGGTTGCTGGCTGGAGGCAGCCCTTAGAGCCCGTGTTGAACATTGTCCCTGCACTCCTGGAGGCTCCATGATCCCAGAGAAGGAAGACTTTAGGGCTACTCCATGTTTTTAGTGGCACAGTGGCCGTCTGGGGCCAGGACCTACCCACAACTTTTTAAGGACTGGCTTCCTGCAGTCATCCCTTGCACAAAGCACCTGTGGCAGGAGGAAACAGCCCACGCAAAGACACATGCAAGATTTTGGAAGGGAGGAGAGAGCCTGCTGGGTGTTGCTGCTAGGCTCTGTGCTCCTCCCCGGGGCTACACTTCTCACAGCCTCTCTGTCTCACTCTCTCTCCAGCCATCTGTGTTCATCTCTCTGTGCACTCCAGGGGTGCATCCAGCATCTAATGGGAGCTGAAGCCGGCTGGGTGGGGGCTTGCTTCACAGTCTGGCATTGGAGAGGGAACAGGCAAAGTAGAGGTCATGTTGCAAATACCCTACACTGACCTGCCCACACACCCGTGCAGCTGATTCCACCTGTTGTGTCCTAGCGCTCTTGGCTGCCCCTCAGGCAGAGGGGAGAGTGCACTTGAGGGAGGGATAGCAGCGGGCAGGTTTTTGGCTGAGCAAACTTTGTGTCGGTGTTGTCCTGCCCGCAGCAAACCAGCGAGTGCAGCGTGGAGGAGGCCAGGGGGCCCAACATGGCCAGCGTGATCCTGGAGAGCATCTTCTTGAAGCGCTCACAGCAGAAAAAGAAAACATCTCCTCTAAACTTCAAGAAGCGCCTGTTTCTATTGACAGAGAGCAAGCTGTCCTACTACGAGTATGACTTTGAGCGGGGGGTGAGTCAGGAGCCTCGGGCTGTGCCGGGGCAGCGCCCATGGATCATCAGTTGTCCCTCGCCAGCACCCAGCCCGAGGGGTAGTTGGATAGGGGTGGTGGTTGGCTTGACTCTCCCTGGGTCTCCCTCTTGGTGATCATTTGAACTAACTCCCTCTCTTGCAGCGCCGTGGCAGTAAGAAGGGCTCGGTGGACATTGAGAAGATCACCTGTGTGGAGACAGTGGTGCCTGAAAACAACCCACCCCCTGAGCGGCAAGTCCTGGTGAGGAAAGTCCCAGGGTCCCCACTTGTGTCCTCCTGTCCCCTTGATGGGGAAGTAGGGAGGGTTTTCCTGTGGTAGGAATGGAAGACAATCCTGCTTGGCATGGGGAGGCTCTGTACCTACAATCTGTGCCATACCAGGTGTCCAGCTTGATGCAAGGCAGGGGGAGTAATGGGATACCAAAGGCTGTGAGTCCCAGGGGAGATGGCAGCAGCTGAGCAGCAGGATGCCAGTATCCATCTCTACCTCTCTCTTCCAGAAGAAAGGAGAGGATTACAACAACATGGAGCAGATCTCAATCATTGAACGGTTCCCCTATCCCTTCCAGGTGAGTCTTTTCTGTACCCCCTTTGCCAGTCTGTTCTGCCCAGTTGCAGGGTGCTGGAATGAGGACCCAGAGGGACCTGGAGCTAAACATGGCAGGTGACAGCTGTTGGGGGATGCCCTGCTGTTGTTTATGCTGTATAAGGCAGGCATGGGATCCTCCTACGAGCCCCAAGTGTGCAGTTCTATTTAAGGGTAGCTATTTAGATGGAAACCTGCTTCTGAGCTCCCTCCTGCCCCTCTCATTCCTCTAGCCAATGCTGCAGGGATGCTCTGTGCCATCTGCCTGCTCTGCCCCCCGCCCAGCTGTGTGCCCCTTGCTGGCACCAAGCACGGCCCTCAACATACCAAAAGTCAGAGAAGGAAGTGGAAAGTCTTGGGGGAGGGGGCTTATTTATAACCTCTCTGTCATGGTCCTGTGATCAGACACCAGCATGGCTTGTGCTCTGCAGCTTGGCTGCTCAGGGTGGCTACAAGCCTCAGCTCCCCCCATCACCCTTGGGAGACGCCCCAGCCAGGCCACTGAGGTGTGTGGTCCTGCAGGTGGTATATGATGAAGGGCCCCTCTACATCTTCTCCCCGACAGAAGAGTTACGCAAACGCTGGATCCATCAGCTGAAAAGTGGTGAGTGTGGCTACTTCAGAAAGCAAACTTGCAATCAGCTGTGCATGAGGCACAAACCAGAGTGACGGGTTTCCAGGGGCTTGCTATCTCATGGTTATGTTTGTCCCATGTCTACAGAAGAGTAAGTGCTGATCAGAAACTTCTGTGATGAACACAGTTGTAACGCCATGTGCCCACATCCCTAACATCCCTGTACTGACAGTAGCCACTCCTGACCAGGGCTGTTGGACACTCATCTGTGTCACCCTATGGCTTCTGCAGCAGCACAGCCACCTCAGATGAAGCTTCACAAGCCTGCCCCAAATTAGCTGAAGCAGGGTCAGGAGTTATTGAGGGTAGGAGGGAATAGCAGGTGTGACCATGCAGCTGCACTGCTGTGCAAGGTGGATTAAGGCCCTCAGTGCTTTAGAAAACACAGAAAGCATGCTGGAACTCTCTGCCAGCCCACCTCAAGCCTTGGTGTTGTTGAGCTAACATCTGTGTGGGTGCTACCCTCTTGAGCTGAGAGACTGAAAGCATGTTGCAGCAGCTGAAAATTGCTGGAGCTGTATGTGTCTCTTGGTGCATGTGTATCTTTCTGTGGTTTTGTGCTGGTGGGGTGAGATTAGCTGTTTCAACTGACACAGGGAAGTTTGCCCAAGCGAGGCGGAAACAGAGCAGGCTGATAATGAAGAAGTCCATTATTTCATGAGAACCCTGCTGCTCTGCCCTGGCAGGCAGCCAGTCCTCTTCCCACTTCCCTGCTATAAGAGGGGGGTTGCTGTGACAGCTGAAGTGGGTGTAAAATCCACAAGAAAAAGGGGAGCCTTCTGCTGCTGGTATGACGTCCTCCTGCTCCACCAGATAAGGGGATCTCTGCATCCTGTGGTTCTGCTGTGGGTCAGCACAGCTTCAGTGTTGTCCCTCTAGCTTGCAGAGAAGTATGAAGAAAACAGTTGGTGCCTGTCTGGCAAAGGAGCAGTCTACCAGCAAGGGATGTCTCAGAGCAGGCAGATGGTAGTGTCCTGCTCTCTCCATGGACAAGTCAGACACAGCACTGGCCTCCACCCCTACTTCTGAAAAAATTCAAAAGAGCTGTGAACCATAGGTGTCAGCAGCCTGGGGGATGATGGGTGTTTCAACTGGCAAGAAGTTCGGTCACAGTAGAACCTGTCTGTTCAAGTGTGTTTGTGTCCCTTTGCAGAGTTGCTTAAGAGCTTTTGGTCAAATCTGAGATGAAAGGCCTGTGTGAGCTAGGGGCTTCGTTGCATCCAAAGCAATGAGTTGACAGAAACTCAAGCAACCTGGCCACATGACTCTATTTCAGTAACAAAGCAGAGGGTGAAATGATTCAATGGGGTTGATATCTGCATTCAGGGAGCAGAGATCTCTGCAGTGGGCTGAGGGGACAGCCCCAGGTAACTCACATTTCCCCTCTTCTGCCACAGTGATCCGGTACAATAATGACCTGGTACAGAAGTATCACCCCTGCTTCTGGATTGATGGCCAGTACCTGTGCTGCTCCCAGACAGCCAAGAATGCCATGGGCTGCCAAATCCTGGAAAGCAGGAATGGCAGTAAGACAGTGGGCACCCTCCCCTTGCCCCAACCCCTGGAGACCATTGCAGAACGATGCCAGGGACTTCTTCTCACCTTAGTCCATTTTCTGTTTTGAAGGTTTAAAAGTTGGGCGGTCACATCGTAAGACAAAGAAGCCTCTTCCCCCCACTCCTGAGGAGGACCAGGTAGAAGCCAGCATCAGTGTGTGGGTTTGCTCCAAGGTGTTTAAGGAAAAGTCTACCTAGTAAAAAACATGTTCAATGACTGACAGGGCATTGGGTTCTGTTTTGGAGAGGTTTGCCAAGACAGTGCTCTAGGGGAGGAGATTGAATCAAGGGATGGAGCCCAAAGGTCTGGAAGAAAGTCAATTGATCTCACCCCTGAGGTTCCCCAGAGATAGTTGGGAGGATAAAGAAGCCCTGATAAAGGGTGGAGGAGTCATGAGTTAACCCAAAAGGTAGAGAGAAAACATACTTTGCGATGATGAGTCTCCAATGTGAGGAAATGTTGCAAAACAAAGCACTGGGGGGGGGATTGATTTCCTGATGGAAATACACGTGGGAGCTTAGACACTGTTCTGACCTGGCCTGAGCCCACTGCTGTGCCAGGCCTGGGGATGGAAGTGTGTCTGCCATCCTCACTGTGTCCCATGCTCTCCCTTGCTCTGGGGAAGATGGTGATGAAGCCCCTGCCTCCTGAGCCAGCCCCCAGCACAGTAAGGGAAATGAAGAAGGTGGTGGCTCTCTACGACTACCTGCCAATGAACACACAGGACCTGCAATTGCAGAAGGGTGAAGAGTACTTCATCCTAGAGGAAAGCCACTTGCCCTGGTGGAAAGCCCGTGATAAGAATGGGTAAGAGCTCCCACTGCCCCACAGCGCTTGCTCCCCAGCGGTGTCCGTATGTGGTGCCAAGGCACTGCTAGACAAACACATCTCTGCAGCATTGTGGGGGTAAGGAAAAGCTGCCTGCATGCCTGCAGGCTCCCATGTGGGATGGCACATGAAAAGGGTGAGGGAGACTGAAGCAGGCTGTGGTATCAACCCTCACCAGTTGTGAATCCAAACGTGTCTCTTGTAAGGTTTTTGAGCCCATTTCTCCTCAGCCTTTGAGGACAGGAACCTGCTTTTCCCTTGCCCTCCTCTATCAGAATGTGACCAGCCCCTTTTCTCCTGCAGGAGGGAAGGATACATCCCCAGCAACTATGTCACTGAAACCAGCAATTCTCTGGAGATCTTTGAGTAAGAGAAGGTGCAGGGATGTGGCAAGTTACACTTAAAGGCTTTTTACTTTCAGTTCTGTTAACCTGCACACCCTTTAAGAGCCTCTGGCCCCATGACAGCCATCCTTTCCATATTCTTTGCACTTCCTATCCCTGCTGGGGCAGGGTCAAACCAGGCTGGGGACAGCAGTGGCTGTGGTGATTTCCCTGACAGCTGTGTCACTGTTCTAGGTGGTACTCAAAGAATATAACTCGGAGCCAAGCGGAGCAACTGCTGAAACAGGAGGTAAATGTTGACTGCTGAGGCTGAGACCTTTCTACAGACCAGCCCTCCATGGGCTGCTGTCACATTGTGTTCAATATAAGACCAACCCTGACTTGTTCTGGGAGGGAAATGTCAGGTCAACAGCCCCAGCAACTGGAAGTAAGACTCCTCTGGCTTAATGCACCCTCTCCAGCCATGCTATGATCTTCACTTTAATCTTGATCTTCACTCTGAAGTGATCTTCTTCACACTGAAGTGATCTTCACTCACTTTAAGTCTTGCTGTTAACAGTCACACCTCCCCACAACCACCCAGTTCCCTCTCCCCTTTCTGTTTTAGGATAAGGAAGGGGGCTTCATTGTCCGAGACTCCACCAGCAAGACAGGGAAATACACTGTCTCTGTCTATGCCAAGTCATCTGTGTAAGTGGATTTAAGAACTGCAAGTTCCTTCCTTAGAAGGACCCTCCATACACCCCTCACCCTCTGACTGCCCTCCCCATACTGCTGACCCGTGTAATGTCTCTCCAGAGACTCCCAAGGCACAATCCGCCATTACGTTGTATGCTGCACTCCCCAGAATCAGTATTACCTGGCAGAAAAGCACCTGTTCAACACCATCCCAGAGCTCATCACGTACCATCAGCACAACTCTGCTGGTCAGTGTTTTGGAGACAAGAGTGAGGCCAGCAGTGTTTTTATTGAATGAGAGTATCCTCACCATCCTACACTGAAGGCAGGAGGCTTGTGTTCCCTGCTGGAATGTGACAGGTAAGCATGGTGTTGCAATCTACCTTTTTATGTTTCAGGACTCATATCCAGGCTGAAGTACCCTGTCTCTCAACACCAGAAAAGTGCTCCTTCCACAGCTGGCCTCGGCTATGGTAAGCTGGTCTCAGCTACCTGACAGTTCCCTGGTTGTAGGGCCCATATCTACCAGTAGTAACTTTCCAGGGCTGAGTTTCTGGCTGTCCCAAGGCAGCAGGGCTCACAGCTTTCCCAGCAATCACTTCCCAACACTCCCTGGCCCTCTAGTGACAGTAGTGACCAAGAGACACAAGCTAATTTGCTTCCCATTCCCTGGAGGAACTACTCTCAGGTTTTGTGTATTCTTTGGGATGGTTTTTTAGGCAGCATATGCTCATGAGCTCTTCTTGGGCTTGCTAGATCAGATTACTGGGAACACCTTGCAGGGAGGTCACTGGCACTCACGTTACACTTGCACTCTGTCCTAGGGTCGTGGGAGATTGACCCAAAGGATCTGACCTTCCTGAAAGAACTGGGGATTGGGCAGTTTGGCGTGGTGAAGTACGGGAAATGGAGAGGCCAGTACAACGTTGCTATCAAGATGATCAGGGAGGGCTCCATGTCAGAGGATGAGTTTATTGACGAAGCTAAAGTCATGATGTAAGTGTTGAGCATCCTTCAGGTTAGTGCTGGATATGCGTTGCTGGAATGGCTGCACTCCTGGGTGGTGTGGAGGAACAGTCTTGAGTAGCCTTATTCTGCAAAACACACCTCCCTTTGTGCTGCTGCCCCAGTGAGCTTTTCCACTGTTGGCTGGGTCAGGAACACATTTCCTTCACAGACTCTATTTACAGATACTTTTTTTTGCTGCTTGGCCATCTAGATGCTCAAAATTGCCTTTCTTGTCCCCAACACAGGAATCTATCTCATGAGAAGCTGGTGCAGCTCTATGGAGTCTGCACCAAGCAGCGTCCCATCTTCATCATTACTGAGTACATGGCCAACGGGTGCCTCCTGAATTTCCTGAGGGAAACTCGGCAGCGGTTCCAGCCTGCTGAGCTGCTGGAGATGTGCAAGGATGTCTGTGAAGCTATGGAGTACCTGGAATCCAAGCAGTTCCTGCACCGAGACCTGGTAGGGCTGTGGCTGAAGGACGTATCCATCTCGGCAACAGCCACAGCATGTCCTAGACAGTGTCCAGCTAGTTCATCAACATGAGAAGATGCAGCTCTGCAGAACTCTTAAGGTTCCCTGCCCACCTGAGCACGGGCAGGATGCTGCAAAGTCACTGTTTTGCAGTAAATTAGCAGAGACTGAAGAAAAGGCAGGAATAGTTAGTTTTCCAGGGAACAGGAAATGCATTTGTGTCTAGGGCAGGGTTTGCATTAGGCAGCACAGGCAGTATCACTGTCTCACACATTAAAAGGTACCTCTCAACCTCCATGAAAAGCTGAGCTTGCAGTTTGTCGGGCCTTGGGCTAGCTTTGCAAGCTTGCGAAGTCTGCCAGGGAAGTGGCCCTTATGTAGATAAACAGGATGACTGGAGGCCTCTCTTGCTATCTTTACTGAGGACTTTGTGGCTTGCCCCATCCAGGTGAACCTGCAGGACAGTCTGAGGCAAAGTGTTAAGTGGGTGGGTGCGAGATGAAGTTCCAGATGGCACTGGGGAAGGGGAGAGGCAGCAACAGGTAGGATTGAGTGTGTCCATTTCTTTCCATCCATAGGCTGCTCGCAATTGTTTGGTGAATGACAAAGGAATTGTGAAAGTATCAGATTTTGGCCTTTCCAGGTCTGGTAGATATGTCTGTGTCACTTTTCTGTCTGATGCCTCTTTGTCTCCTTCAATCTCTTCAACACTATAATCCTTCTCCCCACCATCCTCCTGCTCTGCTTATCCTTTCTCCTGACTTTCATCTATCTACCTTCTGCCTCTCCTCTTTCCACCATCCCTTTCTTCTCCCATCCTTTTTCCCCCTTTGCTTCTTATTTCCCCCACTTCTAGTCTCCTGGCTGCAGCTTTCTTTCCACATCCCCTTTTTGCTGTGCTTCCGTGTCACCCTATTCCTTCCCCAGTCTTGACTAGCATGCTTATTTCCAAAGGGACATTTCTGCCTGTTAAAGCCCATGCAAAGTATAACCTCGGATCACTCTGCTCTGAAAGCAGTCAATTCCTTTGGGGTTTGGTCAGTTGCATGGAGTGAAATGTTCAAGACAGGCACCCTGATTTATCTACTGCAGATATGTTCTAGATGATGAATATACAAGCTCCATGGGGTCAAAGTTTCCAGTGCGGTGGTCACCCCCTGAAGTACTTCTGTACAGCAAGTTCAGCAGCAAATCTGATGTCTGGGCTTTTGGTAAGGACACGACATGAATGACTGAGAGGTTGGGATGAGAGGGAGCCCCATCAGTGAGTTCCTCTGCAAACTAGGTTCAGGCATAAGGTGCTCATGTGCCATGAACTATCTCTGCTGTTTCCTGCAACAGGTGTTCTGATGTGGGAAGTTTACTCTCTGGGAAAAATGCCTTATGAGAGGTTTAATAACAGTGAGACAACAGAGCATGTAATCCAAGGGCTGCGCCTCTACCGGCCGCAGCAGGCCTCAGAGCAGGTCTATGCCATCATGTACAGCTGCTGGCATGAGGTAAGTTGCTCTCACCCTTGGTTATAATGCCTAACTGCCCTAGGGGACGAGCACAGCTCTGCAGCTTCTCTGGGGAGCAGTGGAACAGCTGGCAGGCTCCAGCAGGGCTCCACTTTGTCCTACGGCAGAAGGCCGAGGAGCGCCCGACCTTCACTGTGCTACTGGGTAGGATCCTGGACATCATGGACGTGGAGCCCTAACCCTGGGCTGGGCCAGCGTGGTCCACTGACCCCTTCCTGGGGCTGGTGACTGGTACTACTGGGCCAGTGCTGCTGTTCCACCACCCACCGGGACAGATCTGGCCCCGGACAGTACCTCAGCACCACCGCCACAGACACAACACTGGCCACGCTCAGGGCAAGCAGAGGTATAGCACGATCTTCAGCACGGCTCCTGCTACCAGCGTGGCCCCTCAACAGGCAAGAACAGAGGCGGCCGCGGTCCCGGCCATCCCCGCCGCTCTCCGTAGGCAGCGGTGGTCGGGACTGTGCACAATAAATGGTTCCCAAAGCTGACTCCTTTCTGGCTACCGCTCTAGCAGCGGCGCACCCGCTGCACCCAGCCGGCAGGCGCGCAGCGCTGGAACGGGCACGCGCGGCGCCAGAACGGGCATGCGCAGAGCTGGAACGGGCATGCGCGGCGCCGGAACGGGCATGCGCGGCGCCGGAACGGGCATGCGCGGCGCCGGAACGGGCATGCGCAGCGCTGGAACGGACGGGCATGCGCAGCGCTTGCGGAAGGGGTGGGCGCAGCGCGGCACGTGAAGGTCGCGGTGCGGCAGCAGCGGGTGATACCGGTGGTACCGGCATGGACGCGCCGTCAGCCGCCGGGCTGGGCGGTGCCGATCCTCAGCTTCAGCGTTTCATCGAGGTGGAGACGCAGAAGCAGCGTTTCCAGCAGCTGGTGCACCAGATGACCGAGCTCTGCTGGGTAAGGGAGGGCGCCGCCGGTTGCCGTGACCAGGGCGGCGTGAGGGAGAAGGGAAGCGGGTTGCGGTGGTGGGGCAGGTCGACTGGGAAGTATTTTGTCCCCATCTCGCCCCAAGAAGGAGGAGCGAGGTGGGGACGAAATGGAGCCGCCGTAGGAGCAGTCCTAGCTCCAGTGAGGCCGGGGGGGAGGGCTCTCAGGGAAGGGGAGACCCGGGAGGACGGGCCGGCCGGCAAGAGCCCCGGATGGGGAGTGCTACATATGCCTAAGAGGATGAGGTTCCCGCAGGGGATGACGCCGGTGTGTCCGAGGGCTGGAGAAGCCCATGAGGCACATCCCCGGTGTGCAGGGTGGGGGGTCCGGCTGCAGTGTCCCCAGGACCAACAAGTCCCCTGCTGTGTGCAGGAGAAGTGTATGGACAAGCCAGGTCCGAAGCTGGACAGCCGGGCTGAGACGTGCTTCGTGAACTGCGTGGAGCGCTTCATCGACACCAGCCAGTTCATCCTGAACCGGCTGGAGCAGACGCAGAAGTCCAAGTCAGCCTTCTCAGAGAGCCTGTCCGACTGACGGGGACTCGCGTTCCGGGGGATGCTGGCCAGCCCCCAGCCAGGCCAGGCCCTCCACTGTGCTGGCTCCTAGTCGCTCTGCTGCCCAAATGAACCAGGACCAGTGCTGGGCTTTAGGATTTAATGAAATGCCAGTCTCTGGGAAGTTGCAGCCAGATGAGAGCTCATGACAGAGGCATGGTCACTTGCTCCTCAAGGTGATGTGCTGGGACCTCCTGGCCCCAGCAGCTGCCTTTGTGCTGGGTCTCTGGGGCTACTGATACTACACACTGTCACCTCTGCTGAGCCAAACAGAGGGGTGGTGACACTTGCACCAAGGGGTGCTCCCAGCACTGAGGTGAATCTCAGTGCTGGGTGAGGCCAGCCTGTGACTGTTGCCTTAAGCAGTGCTGCACAAAACAAACCCTCCTGGGTAGATGCTAACAAGCCCTGCGGGTGCCATCACTGTGCAGACCAGTACCCACATCCTTGGCAAGAAATGCTTTTTGGGCACAGCAGTCATCCCAGGTAGTGTCACTATTGGAAAATACTTGCAGGCATCCACAGGTAAATCACCCCTGTGGCCAAGTGCCAGATTTCCAAATTGCAGCACAACTCTGTCAATACTGACTTGCTCCGTTAACTGCTTTCCCCTGGTCAATGTAATAAACACCAACTGGGTCAATTTTTAACGAGATTCTCATTTGTTCAGATAAATTTCAATTTTCCATTGAAAATCTGGCCTTCTTGTTACTTCCCCTCCTTCCCAGTGATCCTGTGTATTGCAGAATTATTAGTGAAGGTCTTCTGGCATCTGTTGCACAATTTTGAAGTAAGCTTGTTTCTGGGAGAGGCTGTGGCCTTTCTTCCTCTTCCACAAAGGCTCCTGCTGGTCTCTAAAGGAGTAGTTTTGATAGAGACTAAATGAGACTAAATGCAGGAAATAAATTAACACTACTTCTTAACCTCCTAACCTTTACCTGTGGAGATCACTGGAGGGAGGTCTACGGCTGTGCCACCAGGACACAAGAGGAGCTTCTAACTGGAAAAAGAACAAAATACTGATCTTCCCTCTGGAAAGGCAGCACAGTATTTCAGCAGTGTACAGCATGGCTCTGGGAAACCTGGAGTGACCCACTGACAGCAGCTTGGAGCTCTACACAGGAACCTGATAAAGCTGTTCTACACATGACCATTTGCTGTGGGTGGCTGGGCAGGGCATGTGAGTTCCTAACATGAGTATCTTATAGCATCAGCATTCCTTGGAATAAATTCAGGATATGTTAAACTATGCAGATACAAACCCATATTAAGTGATGACACAGCAGTATTGTCATCTCAGAAATTTACCTCAATACCTAAGGGCTCTTAGGTCAACGACAGTACCCAGAGTGTTTTCCCTCTCCTGCCCCTATCTTGAGTTTCTCTTGAGCATCCACACCTACCCCTGTAATCCTTCACACAGCATTGTCCCTCTGTACAAATGTATCACTAGCCACTGAATAACTGAACAAACTGCTTTTTAACAGAATACAGTAAGCAGATTCTTCATCAACCTGCACAGCACACATTGTGTGAAGAGGCTAATCCCTCTGTAGGAACCACTGCAGCACATGGCAGCACCACTGAAATTTTCCAGTTTGGGCTGTACTCTGATCTTGCATGTGAATCTGTAAATAAATTCTAGCAGAGTGAACAAAACAAGTACTTGACAGAGGAATTTTTGAATTATTAATCTGAGTATGTAATGTTTAAAGCCAGACAGCCATCTTCTCTCCACATAATCTTAGCACAATGTTCTCTTATTTTGTAACTGTTAATCTTCTCAGCATATTTTTAAAAAATGCTGTGAGGTCCTCTCCAAATGAGCATCTTTGCATTCAGTGAGGGTTAACACTGCTGGTGCTGTGGGCCTCTGGACATCTGAAGCCTGTGTTCTGATGAGGGCAGATAATTCTTCATGTAAAAGAAAAGTGAAGAGGCACCAGATATCAGGAACTAGGCTGTTCCCAGGGCCCTTCTGTAGCCACAGGAGGCTGCTTTCCCTGTAAGCCTCCTGGCAGTGTCAGGTCACCCATGACACATGTTGGGCAGGTCAACTGTAAATGCCAACTGCTGGTGCTGCAGTAGCTAGGCAGCAGCTGAGGCAGTCAGCCTTGCAGTGAGCTGCTCAGCAGTGAGAGCAGAAAGGTAGCAGTTCAGAGGCTTCCTTCAGCACTTTGACCGTCTTTCTCTTCCTCCTCTGCACTTTGAGAGCTGTTGTCCTCTGAGGGCAGAAGAGGCTGGTGCTGATACGACTCGTGTCCTCATGTCTGTCTGTGCTCCACAAGGCATGCAGGTCTGCCCTGCTTTCCTGCAGAAGAGGGGCAGAAGTTGGGGATGAATGGCATGTCACTTGAGGGCAGGCAAAGGAAGATGCCAGCCACGATGGTGCTGATGATGTTGTCTAGCACTGTGCTGCCACTCCTTTATGAGGATGGCAGAGCACATCATGGCTGCTGTGGTGAACAGCACATAGGAAACAGGTCTGACTACAGATGCATTGAAGATATTCAAGGCTTTGTTCAGTTAGTTGATCTGAATGCTGATGCAGATCACCAGGTGCACCAGAAGCAGCTGGCCCAGTGGTTCTTTCAGGACTGGCTTCCCAGAAAACAGTTATTTCAGGGCAGTCCCCTAGCCAGTCATCCCAGGACACAGAGAGTAAGCCAATGACAGAGCAGTCTGTAATGGGGTCCAGCACAAAGATAAGCAGAAGGGAGCTCACCAGGACACATAAAACAAACATAATAAATCCTTGGGTAAAGAGGAATTAAAGAGCTCTATCAGAGAACAGTAACACCAGAGACAAGCAAAGCAGAGGTGGAGGACAGGTGAGTAACTGCCCCATCAAACTGTCTTTTTAGCCTCCACCTGTAGGGACAAGGGTTGAGAAGGAGAGTTGGTCTCCAGTCTAAGCAAAGTTACAGAGACAGCAGTGGGTCTTCATAGCACTGCCCCAGAAGTCAGCCTTTCAGGGGCTATGGCCACCTGTGCTGGAGGGTGGGAGCACAGCCCAGCTTTACAGCACTACTGGAGGTGAGGTGGCTTCCTGACAAGGGAGTTGAGGGGTGCAGCTCTACAGGAGGCTTAGGAGGGTGGCAGAAGGCTCATGAAGCCCTAGCTGAACTCTGGACTGCAGCAGGGTAACGAGCAAAGCACCAGAGCAGCTAAGCCATGCCAGAGTGCTCCCTGTAATGAGCAGCAGCATCTGTTACTCTGCTGCTCCCTGCCCTTCCTTCCTCCACCTCCTGTGGCTTATTCTGCCATTCATGCTAATACCCCAATTATATCCTTGCATCCTCTAACATAAATATCAGGTCTACTTGATCTTAAGCATAACTCCTTGAATCACTGCTACCATCTTTGCTGGCTTCCCTCAGCCACACCAATGCCACCTTCATATACAGCAGTTCCTGTCCCAGCCCTGTTACAGGCCAACCCCTTCTGCTGACAGCTGCAGCTAAGTCCCATGCTCTTCACTTTTTGTATCTATACCTCATAGACAGTACAAAAAAAGCCCACTTGGTAACCATTAATGACCTGAGTTCTCATCCTTGCTTCAGCATAGACCTGGTGACTAGGGAACATCACCCAGACTCCCACTTTGCAAAGTGAGGCTCCTATCTTCTTTTTTTCATCTGAAGTCAAAAGGAACTGGCAGTCCTAAAAAGTCATTCTGAAGTGGACATGTACCCCTATGTTTTCAGCTTCTTAGTAAGGTGTAAATCATCTGAGCATGTGCATTAAATGCTGTTTGTCACCCATCTTTCACATTTAGTTTGTGGAGACTCCAGCCACAGAAGGAACCCCCCAGGCTATCCTGGACACAGGGATCCTCCACTGGTGCACAGAACAGTAACCAGCTCAATTACTCTTTAGTTTGTGCCTTCCCAATCTAGCCAAGTAGTATCCTACCTTCTACTTCTCATTTCCAAGTCTGCCATTAACAGAACTCCTTTTATTTAAGTACCTGGATCTTTCAGCTTCCCTGCCACTGACTCCAGGCTGACAATCTCTTCTTCCTGTGGAGCATGTATTACCATTGCTGTGGAGCCCAGGACACTCAGGATGCAACAAATCTTCACATTAACATTCAGCTCCTCATTCAGGAAGGCAGAAGACAGAACTGCACTCAAAGATAGTTAAAAAAGGCCAAATCAATTAGTCCAAGTAATGGGAGTATCTGAGAGAATCTGAGGTAAGAGAAAGAGGATAGCAGAGTGACTGCTTTCACCACTAAGGGGTGGTAGGGGAGGTAAGGATGTTTCTGAGGCAGCTGGGCTCATTGATAGAGCTTTAAACTAGATATGAGGGGGAGGGGGGAAATGTCTGTCCTCTGGGGAGTGGGCTGGAGAGAGCTGAGGGGTGTTGTGCCATCCCCACTGCTACCTCAGGGCTGGTACCAGTCAGGAGGTTCTGGAGCACTGCAAACTCGCTCAAATGCCTGTACACAAATGCACAGCATGGGGAACAAACAGGATGAACTAGAGATCTGTGTGAGATCTCAGGACCATGATCTCATTGCAATCACTGA
>JAOEGS010001850.1:30072-43135 GCA_025447755.1 Corythornis vintsioides | reverse complement strand
CCGGCTGGGGGGGTTTTGGGTTTTTTTTTTCCCGGGGGGGGGGGGGGGGGGGGGGGGGGTGAGAAGGACCGAGAGAAGCAGCCCCCGCGCCTGCGCGCAGCTGCCCAGATGTGCGTTCTCCAGCTGCTGCACCCATGGGTGCCCCCAGGCGCGGCGGGGTGCGGGGCTCCGCACTGGGCACCGGAGCTCCAGCCACCTCCTGCCCCCCGCACACCCCCTCTGTGCCATCGCGGGGGGGGGGGGGGTGTGAAACGGGAATGAAAGGGGAGAGGCCCGGGGTCGTGGGGCTCGTTCCAGATGCAGCCCCTGGGTGCGGTGGCAGAGACGGGAGCGGGTGGAGGCGGGGATGGGGAGGGGGGGATGCACAGAGAGGGAGAGGGTGATGCAGGGCTGGCTCGAAAGGGAGAGCTGTGCCCTTCTGGACAACTTACTTTGTTTCTCCTTGGTCGGAATGACTCCTGCAGAGCGCTGGATACCTTTAATCCCGTATTTATGGACGAAATCCTTTAATCCTGTTTATGCCAACACCCTCTGTTGCTCCCATCCAGCACAAGTCAGAAAGCTGCCTCCTCCTCCTCCTCATTCCTGGAGCGTCTCACGTCAACAGTCACTGCAGTAGCTGCTCGGGGTGTGATTCTGCCTTCAGGGATAAATCTGGGATACAAACTAGTAACTTGGAGAAGGGACCCTCCCGAGAAGTCAGGGCTGGCGCCAGGGGGGACATTTTCACCTCCCCCACAGTAAGGAAACCCTCCACTCCGCTGCTAATGTGTTTTTTGCCTTAGTCATCCAAGCAGGCTCGGTTCAAAACCAGCCCACCAGCGAGGCAGGGCTGTAGCAGCAACATCTGCTGGCTCCAGGACACAGCCAGGGGGCTGGCAACAGCCACCACCGGCACAGAGCAGGGCTGGCAACACCCAAAGGGTGACTGGAGAAACCTGCTTCTCACCGGGGACTTGCCCACACTGCAGCCCAGCCAGCAGATACCCTCAGAGGCAGCACTGGGCAGCCAGGAGCAGCACAAAGTCGAGGAGGCAGAGAGGGAAGCAGCACCAGGGGAGTGTGCAGCACATCCAGCACACCCTGCTGCCCTCGGGATCAGGCAGCAGGCCCTTGCCAGGGACGTGGCCACTCAGTTTCTGCCAGCCCTGGGCATCAGGAAGCAGCCCCAGGCTGTAGGTTGCCCTTCCCAGGCACCTGCTGGGAATGCAATAAAAGAGAAGCTTCTCCCAGGCCCAGCTGTGGAGAATTTGCTGGAGTCTTTGGGAACAACTTGGCCTGGAGAAAGAGGAGGAAATCTTTGGGAAATGAAGCCTCATGTTTTGGCTGCCCCCAGGTTGCTCCAGCTCCTGCTGCCTCAGGATCCCTCTCACACTCAAACAGACCTTGGGCAGAGTTTGAAATGAGAATCTCTCCTCCTAGGAGTCTTCACTCTCCCAGCACTGCCAGGCTGGACCAGAGAGGGAAAGTTTCTTTACTTTCTGGAAGGAGAAGGAAGGTGCAGGGAGCTCACAGCTCATAGACCAGAGCAGGAGAATGCTCTTTGCTTTTCCAGCTTTCCTCTAAAAACATTTTCATTTTCATCCTCACTGCATTTTTCTATAATGAATTTATCTTTCCATTGGAAAACCAAGTTTCCCCCCAGCTGATTTCTTGACTTGCCTGATTTTTTCCACTTCTGGTCACTAAATTTAATACATTCCATGGTCATACATTTTTCAGTGGAAAAATCTGTTTTCAGTAGCCACTAGAAATGCCATTTTCAATAATATCCCACCTCTTGATAGAAAAAAAAATAATACATTGGTTTCCACAAACCTTCTTGTCTGCATCCTCCTGTGCTTACAGGCTGGGGGTGTCAGGCAGCTCTGAAACGTGAAAAAAAATACAAGTAGTTGGTTTTTGTGTCTTTGGCATCAGGCAGAATTGAGAATCAGGTAAAATTCTGACCCCCCCACATCCCCTTCTCTCCTCCCAGAGGCACCAAAGCCATCCCAGCTCTCCCAGGAACAGAGTCCCCACTGCAGCACTGCAGTGGAGTCAGCAGACAGGGTGGTGGGGGTGTTTGGGATGGTGAGAAAATGCCACCAGCATGTGGTGAGGATGTTCTGTTAAACCACAGTCTGCCCTTCTCTCAATCTGCATGCTCAAGGTTTTTTTTTGTTGTTGTTGCCTTTCTTTCTCTTCCCCCCTGCCCCCCAACACCACAGGGAAGATCACACAGATCTCAAGCCTGGAAAGACAAGAAGGAGATTGCAATTGCCAGGACTATTTGGCTTTGAGAGGGGAAGCATCAGGATTTAATTGGGCTTTTTAAGATTATGGAAAGAGCAGGAGAGTTAAGAGAAAGCAAAAACATTTAGAGCACTGAAACAGGTCAGCCACTGATAATCCACCACTACAGGAGGGCAAAGAGCAGCTCGTGGCAAATTCCAATTAGGTCGTGAGCAACTCCTTCCTCACAAGCCCCAAAGACAGAGGTGAGCAAATCCTCTGCTCTCCAGCTCT
Source organism: Corythornis vintsioides (assembly GCA_025447755.1). Lineage (NCBI taxonomy): Eukaryota > Metazoa > Chordata > Aves > Coraciiformes > Alcedinidae > Corythornis > Corythornis vintsioides. The sequence goes on along the minus strand of JAOEGS010001850.1, from coordinate 40,627 downwards.
CCAAGCAAGGAGCCTTCCTCTTCCCCCAGCAGCTCTGCCAGGCAACCAAGCGTGTCCCTGGACTTTCACCTGCAGCCCGAGGCAGGTGACTGGGTTTAATGGAGCAGCACTTCCAGCTGGGCAGGCAAAGCCAGCCTTGCTGAGACAGGGCAGGGGGAACAGGAGAATCCTGCAGGGCTGTGTGTCAGGGGACTGGGACACAGCACCCCTGGCATTATTTAGTTGCCCTGGGGACTCCTGGGACAGGTTGGATCCATCTCTGGGTGGTTTCTGGTTGAAGCTCCAAGTGGAGTTCCAGCTTGCATGCTGCACACATGACTTAGGTGAGGGATGATGGCTAAAAATTAGGGACACAATCCCAGCACCCCCCTGGCTGTCCTCTGACAAGGGACACATCCCCAGAAAGTAAAAGGTTTCTTCCTTTAAGAGAAGAAGGGACATCCACCACACTCTGCCTGGGTCCTGGTCTACTCCCTGAGCACCTCAGAGGGAAGGTCAAGGTTTCCTGGCACACCTGGTGTCCAGGTGAGCTCAGAGGCTTGGACAGCTGTGGGGAGGTTGTTGTTTCCTCTCAGAATCTGAAGGGCTGAGGAAAGGAGCAGCCACTTCAATCTCATCCATCTTGAAGCTCTGGGCCCAAGCTACTGCCAAACAAAGCAGCTCCCAACAACACATTTCCATTAAAAAAAATAATAATAAACAGCTTGCACATCATGAAGATCCAGAGCTCCAGGCCAAGAAAAGCAGCTTACTGAGGTGTTCCTGGCCAGCAGTTTCTGCTCTCCTCACTCACACAGGCATTTTGCACCAGCTGTGCTAGAGGAAAATCCTGCTGTGATGCAGGTAGAAAAAAAACCTGCTCAAGATTGTGCTGGAGCCTGGCAGAGGATGCAGAATGGCATTATGCAAAGCACTGAGAGGGGAGGGCAGGGAGAAAGGTGCTCTGTTACTTCTGAGCAGGAGTGAAAGGATTAAAGAGTGAATAAAAGAGGGGCTTTAAGAAGACACAGCTCCTCTCATGTGTGAGAGAGTCATTGCAAACCACTGAGGCCAATTCCCTTCTGCTAGAGCATGAGGGACCCTGGCCCTGAGAGCTCATCAGCTGGGCAAAGCTGAGGGCAAACCCTTGTGTTGTGTGTGGCTGGCACAGCAGCTTTGCTCTGCACCAAGGGCTGCACTAACCCCCGAGCCAGCACCATTCCAAATGCACAGCACCACACAGCTCCTCCAGCCCAGGAGATCAGCTTGAGCCTGCTCTTTACAAGAGCTTAGTCTAAATGGAGGGAAGGGAAACTGAGGCAGGTGCTTACAGCCACACAGGGGGTCAGGGAGGTGAAATCCACAAGTCCCAGCTCAGCACCTTCTCCACATCACATCTCCAGCTTGAGTGAGCCCCAGGAGACCACAAACAGCTGCACTTGTGCTGTTTCTCTTGAGCCCAGCAGCTGTTCCTTGACTGGGGAAGAAGTTTCCTGAATTGTCTGCTGGAATCTCTTCTTCATGTCCCAGGTAGGTGAGTATCCAGGCAGCCAGCTCAGAAACAGCTTCAACAAGCAGGACCAGAGCCTGAATACCAACACAGGAGACAATTCACAGCACAGGCAGCTAGGAAATTGCAGGACACAGAGAAGCAAGGCTGTCCACGTGTTGCAGACAGACAAGAAACCCTCTGCCTGGCACCCAGTGTCCCACCTGCAGTGTTCCTGCACCACTCACCAGTAACACCACTGCAGTGCTTGCTCTGTGGAAAGGCAGCCTGCTTGCACACACACAGTGCTCGTGGCAGGGGAGCTGTGCTAGATGATGGGTAAAAATATGAAGCCTGATAGGAAAAAATAGTATTTTCTTTAACATTTCTAAGACTCTTTCTACACCATTGGTCTCAGAGACTGATCAGCCAGCAGGGAAACACAAGTTCCCATCTCTTTTCCATTGCTCTGGGAAATTCAGCTGGGGACCTGATCCCCAGAGAGGATTTGAAAGCCTGGCTTTCAGTATGTACCTGTCTGATTAGATATCCAATCCTCCTTAAGATTCAGCTCTGTTCTGCTTAGACTCTTCTGCAAATCTGCCCAGATGCTTCTCAACATCTAGATGCCCAAAACCCCTTTTCCAATCTGCCTTTAGACAAACTGTGCAGGCTCAGCTCTGTGTGAGCATCACTCAAAACCCAAGAGTGAGAAGCATCACAAGAACTACCACAGCACCAGTACTCTACTGGTCCAGATCAGGGTTGGCAAAAGAAAATCAGAGGAGTCTGGGAATGACATCAGTCACTTGTCCAAGGGTGAAGGCAGTTGAAGGCAGCCTGTTCCCAGGCTCCTTTCCACATAAAGCCAGCAGTGCCTGTACTTGTCCCCTGCAGAGATCTGCTGTGCATTATGCAAAGCTCCCAGCGTGTCAGGTCCGTGTCAAATCACACTGCAAGAAGAATCACACTTCACCTGGATTATTTTGAGCAGTATTATTAAACACAGAGTGATCAAGGACCAAGAGCTTGTCGTCTGCTCACTGCTGAGCAAGAGAAGCTATTCGGGAAGCACAAAGAAGAGAAAGCAGGGAGGGGCAGACACGAGGGGGAATGGCTCCATGTTTACAGCTGCCAGGTTTTGTGTGGAGATGCCCAAGGACAAAGTGCAGGAGGGCCCAGAGTCCCAAGGTCCTTTAAGGTTTTGAAGAACTCAGAACACTCCAGAACAAAGCCACCTTCTTCCTCAGTGGTGGGAGTTCACATTCTGAACCTGAGGCAGGTTTGTTTGCTGGGCCCCTGCAGCTGCTGTGGGTGTTTCTGTAGCCAGCATCTGCAAAAAAACATGGCACCAGCCTACACAGTGGGGCTGCAGATACATCCAGCCACACATCAATTCCCAGGCAGAAGGGCAGGCAGCACCCTGCTTGCTTCTCCCCCTTCCCAAAAACCTGCAGCTGCAGGAGGCATTGTGGCCAAAATGCCAGCAGTCAGTGGCACTCAGCTTGCAAAGGGTTGAGCCAGAGCTGGGAGACTTGGGATCCACCAAAGGCTTTGCTAGGAGGGCTCTCAGTGATCCTGGGCACACAGACACACCCCAGGCCTTCCAATCACTGTACTGCCCTCACCTTGAAGCAGGCAGCAAGCTGTCCTTTGCTTACCTTTTCCCTGGGTCAGGTATTACCCCCCTGATCCTGGGATGCTCTTTGCAGGGTGCTCAGCTCAGCAAAGCTTCAGACCCACTCAGGACCTCCCATCCACCTCAGCCATAAATTTCAGAGACAGGCTGTAGCTCAATGAGCTGCACTTAATGGGTGCATGTGCAGGGCCAGATCAGGAGCCATGCAGCAAGCAAGAATAATAGGAATTAAAAAAAAAAAATAAAAAAAGAAAGCAATGCACATTCCACAGCCTTCCAAGATCTGCAAGGTTAATGCACATGAAAAGGGAGAAGCACAATAAAAAGCTCTGGAGCTACAGATTAACTTTCACTTCCCAGAATCTATTATTGTTATTAAGGAAGCTATTGAAAGGCAGAAATAGGAGCTAGATGCCCTAATTCCACCTCCATGCACTGGGAGTTGGGGCTTTGTTTTGTTTTACTCCTTTCAATATCTTCCCCATTTATTTTATTTTTTTTTGCCCCCCCCAAACCTGCAGTGAAATGCAAATGACAACGACTTTGAGAAGCAGCCTGAAAGCTGAATAATATTGACAGGCAGGGAATCCCCCAGGCTTAAGGCAGGTTGGTGCATTGTAAAGCAGCTTCCCCCTTACATGAAAATAGGGAAAAAAAATAAAAAGAAAAAAAGGAAAAATGTTCTTTTGTGTCTGCTGGCCAGGGGGAGGGAGGCAGAGGAGCCTGCAGCAGGAGATAGCTCCATTTAGAATGGGACACCTATTAGGCAACCAATCCGTTGAGCTTGGGTGCTCGTTGTTTATTCAGCTAATGGTGAAAGTTATGTCCACATTCGAGGGTAAATTAAGTATTCAGCTATTTTACAAGGCACAGTAAGTCGGTCAGCCTTAGCCTCAGTAATTAGGGCTTACTGTTTAATTAATCTCTTGTGGTCACACACGAGACACAGCAATCTCTGTTGGCTTTCCATGGTACAGAGAGGAGAGGTGGAGGGAAAGCAGGAGTTAATCCTCTCAGAGCATCGCTGCAGAACATGCAATCCGGGGGGTGGGGGGTGCTCTGTCTCCCTGCTGGGAGGACATTTGGGTTATAAACAAGAAACCCACTCAGGACACGACCCCAGGAGACCCATCACACCCAGAGAGGGGGGAACAGAACTAAACCCACGGGGACCTGCTCCTCGTAACTGGGAACTGCTGCACCTTCGGTCTGAGAAACGCTGAGCTCCTTCCCTGCCCCAATCCTGCAGCCTCCAAACCCCCGCCTCTGGCAGCTGCATCCCTAGAGTCCCTACCACAGACCACGGCAGGGAAGGATGCTTGGGAAGCACCATCCCTGGCATCCCTCCTTGCCAGGAGCAGCCCAGGGCGCTGCCAGGGGTCACGTCTGTGCTGGCTGCAGTGTGTGAGGGGGTCAGAGCCCCCATGAAGATTGCAGGGCCGGGGACAACGGCACGGTGTGCAGCCAGAAATGTGGCACAGCCTGAGCATCACCCTCCGGGCTCGTGGGACAGCGGGAAACAGGCGTCGGATCAAGATGCCTGCGCTCAGAGGTGAATAAGCAACATGAAAATTGCCTGCGAGAGACAGAGGCAGCACCAAGGGGTTAAGGAGGTGCAAGTCCCAAATACACATAGAGGCGGCCACCGGCATTTTAAGGTACTTGGGGAAGAAGCACCAGCTGCTCGGGGCTGATTCAGGATGCTGGAAACCCTCTGGAGCAAGCGCCCCGCGGAGGGACAGGTAAAAACGCTGCTCCCGAGCTGGTGACCAAGGGATAGAAACCCCAACGTGGTTCTGACTCCTCAGACTGCCCAGAGCTGCTGGAGAAGGTGAGAAGCCGCCTCGAAGGAAAACCATTCACCTCCAGCTTATTCCCGGCTCCACGCTGCTGGTACCACCCGCGACGGGGAAAAAAACTGCCCATCGCCCTCACAAATCTTCACGAGCATCCCGCAGAAGCCGCTCTGCAGACGTGGGGCAGGGATGGCTAAAGCAGCATCGAGGGGGCAGCCGGGAGAGCCGGGCAGCGGCAGCCGGGGGAGCCGGAGCCGGGTACCGGGAACCGGGAGAGCCGCTCGCTGCAGCCTCGGGATTTTTGTCGGGCTCCAGCGCCCTCTGTTCCATCACGACCAGAACTGAAACTCCTCTCCCCCCAGCACCACATGCCAGCCGGGGCTGTGCGTGCCACCGACCCGCAGCCACGGGCGGGAGAACATCCCGCATCCCCGCCTTCGGCTCTCCGCAACCCGCACAAGCCCCGGCGCTCAGCAAGGCGCTTACAGAAATTCAGCAGGTTTGGGGTTTATACAGAAAGACTAACGATTCACAAGAGAAATTGCTGCGGGAGCTTTACAACCACTTCACCAGCCCAGGGACACCAGGAGCGTCTGTGCAGACAGCTCTGGTCTGAGGGCTGGGTTGTGTGTGCCATGTGCACAGCCCCTCTGCCCCTCAGCAGCCACTCGAGCCTCCTGCAGATGCTTCTACAGCTCCTTGGCCGCTCCTTGCCGAGTCCCACCAGCCCCAGGAGCAGAGCATCCCCTGCCCATCACAAGCTCTCCCTCCTGTGGCACTGATGTGGGGGAAGCCAAATCCCTGCCAGGGCTCTCGTCCCCACAGAGGGGCCCAACCTCCGCCACCAGGGGCGGGAAGATCCTTTCCCGGGGTCGGGGCACTGTGAGGAGCTGCTCTGCACACAGCTCGGGTCATCCCTTAGCTCATACTGCTCCTGCAGCTCTTTCAGTGCTCACACGGCCAGAGTCCAGCTTAACCAAGCCCTGTCTCATGCAAAGTTTGCAGCCGAGCCTTCCAAAGCAACGCCACCTGCTCCCCACCGCAGCTTTCCTCTCCAAAGAGGAGGGCTGGGACTTTGTCACATGGGGGGTCCACTCAGTCAGTCATGGAATGGAGGATTTTCACCCATGGGCTGGTTTCAAGCACTGGAACCTGCTGGAGGTAACTGGGACATGAGCACAATGAGACATCTGTAAAGTTTTAAGGAAAGAGCTGAGCTCGTTTGGGAGCAGCTCTCAGAAATGCCCGTGGCTGAAGCCCCTCACTCCAGGATACCTGCTCTGCCCCTTGTTGTGGCATCTCCACCCAAAATCCCTCTGCCCAGCTGCTCCTGATCCTTGAGGGCACCTCAGGTCCTTAAGACCCCACATTCCCACCAGAAAATTTTTCCTACATCTCTAAACATCCACCTGTGGTCAAGCCCAAAACTCTCAGAGCCTTTGCAATGCCAAGTGAATAACCCACATGCTCCCAGTTCTGACCAGCAAGTGGCACTTCCAGCTCCTGCTGCTCTCAGCCCTGGGTTAACAGAGACACCAGCACCTCCTCCACCCCAGAAACTCCAAGGAGAAAGCACACAAGCTGCAACTCAAGGAGTAAGCATGATGGAAACAGTTCAGAACACAACAGCTATGTCCTGCTGGGTATTTAGGGGAGAAATGGCACTTTTTTTCCATAGTGCTTCTCCCAGCTGCCAATCAGGAGCCTCTTCCATAGGCATCTGTCTCTCCCCCTATAACTGGTAGGTTATGGATGCTCAGTAGGGGTTCCTAAAGCTCTGACAGCAAAAAGACCACAAATGTTGCTATTTACATAGATCTATTAAAAAAAAATACATATATAGGTGTGTGTTATATATATATGTGTTCAAAGCATAGCACTGGATGCTGCCAGGCCAGCAGCTTCCACCTCAGCAGAGAGGGAGGGACAGCAGCATTTCCCTCCTGGATGGGGCTATTTGGAGGAGAGAGGGAAAAATCCTAGCAGGCTTCCTTCCCTTTCTAAAGCAGTTACATAAACCAGTACCAGGTCATGCCCAGGCACCAGTGACCCAGCATCACCAGGCTCCCCAAGGCAGGTGGCATTAGGGGCCAGCAGGTGATCCATGCACAGCCCAGGATAAAACCCTGCTGCAATCATGCAGCACCAGGGCACAAGGAGGTGGCATCTCAGGAACAGAGCTGTGATGATTGAGGATGCACTCAGGACTCTCCAAAGGCATTATTTATTTGCATTACTGAGAGGACTTAATTATTCCTCCTCCTATTAGAGGAGACACTGAGAGCTTCTATTACTGAGAAAATCATTTTCATCAGCTAGCAGAGCACATGCCACAAAGAAACATTTATCACAAGGAAAATCAAAGGGCTGTTGGTGTTTCAAACCCTGTGCCATACACATCTGCCCCAGCTGACCCGTGAGAGAGAGAAGCTGCCCAAAGGTGGCAAAGTAGAGAAGCTGGGGTGGGCAGTGCTGCAGCAGATGCCCAGCTCTGCCACAAAGGGGGCAATCAGAGGAAGAAAGAGCAGCCAGCAATGTCACAGCACAGGAACTGGCAAGCACAGGGGCTAAAAATAATAAATAAAATAAAGCAAAGCAGATTTAAGACCAGGAGGCCCTTTTTTCTTGCCTGAGTTCTGGCACTAAGAGGAGTCCAGTGGTGAGGAGAGGAGCCTTGGAGGTATCTGGCAAGTCTTCACAAGCACTGCCAGCTTCTGCAAAGCAAGCACCCCCTGAACGCCTTGAAAGCATTTCCATTTGTAAAAATGACTGCCAGGCAAAGTTTCAGAAAGTGGTTATATCCCTGTGGGACTCTCATAAGCACCTCAGCAGTAGGTGCCCAACTCCTGAAGTCAGCACTTAGAGCAAAGTGGTTTTCATCTCCACGAGCAGCTGAAGGCATGGTGCAGCAGCCCTGCTGATGGGGCTGCAGCTCCCAAAGGTGCCAGTGACACCAGAGATCCAATGATGGGCACCATGGACCACGTCTGGGGTTTCCAGGCTAGGGCAGCCCAGAAGGTCCCATCACCAAACACATAACAGTGCCCACAGGGGACAACAGCCCCTCAAGTGCTGCTGGTTGCTTCCTTCCCCAGGACCTCACCAGTTCACGTGGAGCTCCAAGACTTTTCTCCTCTGACTGCAGTTAAAGTGTTTTGCAAGACAAGGGGAGGTCATGTGGATTTGAAAGAATTTGATTCAAGCCCATGGTCACAAGACAAAACTCCTGTGACATCACTTGGTCTTCTGGGGTGAGAAAAATCACCTATAGTCTTAATAGAAAAATATTCCATGATCTGAACCAAAAACTCCCAAACCTACATTTTCTCTGCCAGTGAGCAGGGCATTGAGCATCCAAGCTGATATTGTCTCCTGGAACAGGAAAATTCAAGGGACCATCACTCGGGTGGGATAGAAATGTGCATCAGTGGTGGTGAGCAGGGTGTTCAGCTCAGCTCCCAGCACTGCTGGGGCCCTTCAGTACTTCAAAGGTGCTATAAGTAAGATGGGGAACAAGTATTTTATCAGGGCCTGTTGGCACAGGACAAGGGGGGGTGGTTTTAAATGAAAAGAGGGAGATTTAGATCAGAAAAAAAGACTTTTTTTATTATTAGAGTGATGAAACACAAATAGGCTGCCCAGAGAGATGGTCACTGCCCCATCCCTGGAACCATTGCTGGCCAGGGCTCTGAGAACCCTGCCCTAGTTGCAGATGTCCCTGCTCCCTGCAGGTAAGGTCCCTTCCCACTCAAACCAGTCTGTGATTCTCTCACTCTTGCCAGGACTTGACTCTGAGGTGAGCTAGGTAAATGGCATCTGAATGGGCAGGAAGGTCATGGCAGTGGCTCCAAGGCATCCCTGACAGGATCACCAGTTGTTTTTGTAGACTGAGCTAAGTGGAAACAAAGGCAATGGCACTTCCTTGTGCTCACAAAGCTGCACCAAGCAGCCCCCAGGTCGTTTTCTGTGTAACCAAGGCAAAAATTCAATATTTTAATCAGAAATAAGTTGCTTGCTTTAGCCCTAAACCATTCAATAGCTGACAACAAGTGAGCAGTTCACTGTTTAGGATATTTCTCTTTACTGAGGTCTTTACTGTTCCTATTTCAGACAGTTTAATAAAGGATTAGGTCTGAGGAACAGCTGCATTTTTCAGTTCACAAAGAAATAAACACATCAGGCTCATTTTGCTTTACAAGTGGCATAAAAGAGAGCTTGATACTTTCCAAGAGCAGCATTCTGCACTCCCAGTGTTCCCTCCTCATCCCCCCTTGGAGGCCTCCCAGCCCTCTCCTCACTGCTGCAGGTGATGTGAAGCCTGCAAAATAACCCCTACAGGAGTCTGGGAGCTGCACAGACTAATCCAAAATTTCTGCACAGCTCTGAATAGCAGCTCCCAGAGCCAGAGGATCATTACACAGCATCCTCATCCCTTCCCTTGTCACCTTCTCCTCTTACCTCCTAAAGACACAACTGAAAATCATAGAATCATTCAGGTTGGAAAAGCCCCTTGGGATCATCCAGTCCAAACATTAACCCTACTCTACACAGTTCACTCCTAAACCAGGTCCCTCAAAACCACATCCAAATGCCCCTTAAACACCCCCAGGGATGGCGACTCAACCCCTGGGCAGCCTGTGCCAGACTCTACTTTTTCCATTCACATTTTTCCCTAATGCCCAGTCTGCCCCTCCCCTGGAGCAGCTGAATCCATCCCCTCTTGTTCCATCACTAATGCCCTGGGAGCAGAGCCCAGCACCAGCCTCTCTACAGGTGGTTGTAGTGATGAGGTCTCTCCTCAGCCTCCTCTTCCTCACACTGAGCAGTCCAAGCTCTTTCAATCACTCATCAGATTTATTCTCCAGACCCCTCACCAGCTCCATTGCCTCCTCTGCACTCACTCCAGCCCCTGCAAATCTCTCTTGGATTGAAGTGCCCAAACAGGACACAACACTCAAGCTGTGGCCTCACCTCCCCTCCTGCCTGAGCAGGGACCTGTTTCCATTCTCCACCTAATCTGAGGTTCCCCTCCTACTGCCTGGTGACAGGAGAGGAGGCGATCCTCTGGTTTATGGGGGGGTCTCAACCTGTTTCCTTCTCTCAGGGAGTGGGTCCACCCACAGAACCACAGAGTGTCAGGGGTTGGAAGGGACCTAGACGATCATCTAGTCCACCCCCCCTACCAGAGCAGGGACACCTAGACCAAGTCACCCAGGAACACCCCCTGTCAGTCTCCCCCTCACACTCCCCGATGCTCCTCAACCTCTTCACTTCATCCTTCAGCTCATCCACCTGACTGAGCAGATCATTCCCCTGGTTACATGACACAGGGGTTGTCTCCACCACCCACCAGTGCCAGGCTCTTGCCCTCTCTGCAGCCAGAGGCCTGAACGCTGCCATGTTTACTGTGGCCTCTGTCTGGGTGCCCACAGCTTTTCCAGCAGCAGCCTCCAGCCTGGGAGCAGCCATGGCTGGGTCTCTACAGCAACCAACACCTTGAGACTCAAGGGAGAGATGAGATGATCCCTTAAAGGGACTGTATGAGGAGAGGCTAAGAGAGCTGGGATCTTTAGCATGGAGAAGAGGAGACTGAGGGGGGAGCTCAGCAGTGTCTGTCAGGGTGTTCAGGGCAGTGTAGGGAGGATGGAGCCA
>JAOEGS010001849.1:56609-67962 GCA_025447755.1 Corythornis vintsioides | reverse complement strand
AAAGTTTTCTTTTTTTTTTTTTTTTCCTGTTTTTCCCTATATATCAATATACTAATTTAATAAATTCTTGTCTCCTTATAAGCCCCGGATCTCACATTTCATAAAATTTAAGATCATACCTGTCCAAACTAGGACACCCAGTTCAGTAAAGACAGAGAACTACTAGAGAGAGTCCAGTGCAGGGCCACCAAGATAATGAAGGGAGTGGAGCATCTCCCTTATGAGAAGAGGCTGAGAGATCTTGGGATCTTTAGCCTGGAGGAGAAGAGGAGACTGAGGGGGGACCTCTTCAATATCTATAAATATGTTAAAGGTCAGTTTAGGGAGGATGGAGCCAGACTCTTCTCAATGTCATCCAATGACAGGACGAGAGGCAAGGGGTGCAATTTGGAGCACAAGAGGTTTAGGGTAAACACAAGGAAAAAAATTTTTCACAGTGAGGGTGTCAGAGCTCTGGATGGGGCTCTCCAGGGTTCTTGCGGAGTATCCTTCTCTGGAGACATTCAGGACCTGCCTGGATGTGTTCCTGGGTGACTTAGTCTAGGTGATCCTGCTCTGTCAGGGGGATTGGACTGGATGATCTTCTAGGTCCCTTAACATTCTTTGATACTGTGATTCTGTGACTTCAGAAAGGTCAACCTTGGCCTTCCCAGGGAAATGCTTGGAAAAGTCCCATGGGACAGGGCCCTGGAAGGCAGGGGTGTCAAGGAAAGTTGGCTAATATTCAAACACCATTTCCTCCAGGCTCAGGATCAGTGTATCCCAAAGAGTAGGAAATCTAGTAAGAGAGTTGGAGACCTGCATGGTTGAGCAGGGAGATACTAGATAAACTTAAACAGAAGAAGGAAATATATATAAAACATGGAAGGAGGGGCAGGCCACTTAGGAATAATACAGGGAGGATGTCAAAGAATACAGGGATGCAACAAGGAAAGCTACAGCTTCCCTTGAAATCAAGCTGGCAAGGGAGGACAAGGACAGCAAAAAAAAGCTTCTATAAGTATGTTGGAGACAAAAAGGTCTCCAGGTTATGTGGGCCCACTACTGGATGAAGTGGGTGCCCTGGTGACCCAGGACAGAGAGAAGGCTGAGTTACTGAATGCCACCTTCACCTCAGTCTTTACTTCTAAGGCCAGCAACCAGGAGTCCCAGCCTCCAAGACCAAAGAAGAATTCTGGAGGAAGGAAGTTCTTTCCTCCGTTGAAGAGGCTTGGGTTAGAGATTAGTTGAGCAAACTGGACATCCACAAGTCTATGGGCCCTGATGGGATACACTCACGAGTGATGAGGAAGATGTCAGAGGTTATCACCAGGCCACTCTGCATAATCTTTGGGAGGTCCTGGAGAACAGTGCCAGAGGACTGGAAAAAGGCCAGTGTTGTTTCCCTTCTTCAAAAAGGGTAAAAAGGAGGACCTGGGTAAACTACAGGCCCGTCAGCCTCACCTCCATCCCTGGAAAGGTGATAGAACAACTTGTCCTTGCTGCGATCTCTAAGCATCTGGAAGAAAGGAGACTTATCATATATAGTCAAAATGGATTCTGTAATGGAAAGTCATGCTTGACTAACATGATAGCCTTTTATGATGATATGTTAGATGGATGGATGAGGGGAGGGCAGTGGATGTGGTATTTCTTGACTTCAGCAAGGCTTTTGATACAGTATCCCATGGCATCCTCACAGCCAAGCTTGAGAAGTGTGGATTGAGTGACTATGCAGTGAGATGGATTGGGAACTGGCTGAAGGACAGAGCCCAGAGAGTTGTACTCAGTGGAGCTGAGTCTGGCTGGAGGCCTGTGACTAGTGGCGTCCCCCAAGGGTCAGTATTGGGTCCAATATTGTTCAACATATTAATCAATGTCCTGGACAAAGGGATAGAGTGCACCCTCAACAAGTTTGCTGACGACACCAACATGGGAGGAGTGGCTGACACACCAGCAGGCTCATCCTCATCATTAACCTCATCTATGTCTATAAATATGTTAAAGGTGAGTGTAGAGAGGATGAATCCAGACTCTTCTCAATGTCATCCAATAACAGGACAAAAGGCAATGGGAGTCAGTTGGAGCACAAGAGGTTTAGGGTAAACACAAGGAAAAACTTTTTCACAGTGAGGGTGACAGAGCTCTGGAACAGGCTTCCCAGGGTTCTTGCGGAGTCTCCTTCTCTGGAGACATTCAGGACCTTCCTGGATGCATTCTTGGGTGACTTGGTCTAGGTGATCCTGCTCTGGCAGGGGGGGTTGGACTAGATGATCTTGTAGGTCCTTTCCAATCCCTAATATTCAGTAATGTATTCTGTAATGTAATGTAATATGATTGTCCTTATAATAAAGACTTAACTTTTTAATGCATATAGTCACTGCCTTAGCGTATTATCAAACTTTACAGCTCCTCAGCTGTGGATTTCTAGGTTAACAAATATTGTGGCACCTGGCTTAACAGGTGGTTATAAAAAAAATCAGAAATGCTTCACTGATATATTTAATATGTATAAAAGTCTTTAAAAAGCTCTCTGTTATTTTATGAGACACATACAAGACATATATCACAGAATCACTGAATGTTAGGGATTGGAAGGGACCTAGAAGATCATCTAGTCCTTATACACATACTGTGTTCCAAAACTTTTCTTATTCTATCCTAATATCAAAATCAGAGTGATTAATTTTAGATACAACCAAATATAATTTATCTGTCTGATTGTGGTTCTGATTTGCACATTTGTACCTGCATATTATATACACAATTGTTAGATATTTAGAGCACAACTATTTAAAGGTCCAGTTCTGGATGTCAATATGGGCATGTTGTAATACAATATTTAATACATTGTCACAGCTTTTGTGAGCTTATGAACTCAAATCAATCACTTCATCCTGTTACTTCATTCCCCTCTAATACCTTGTAAGTCAGGTTTATTTTAATTAAAATTAAATAAAATATAATTTAAAAAAATGAATGTGAAGGACGATCTCCTATAACATTTGTATTTCATATTCAAAATATAGCATAGTAAAAAGAGTATTTTACTACCATAGAAAAGTTTGTATTTATTTTAAAAGTTAAAATGAACTATACTTTTTCTCTTATATCTGAAAAATATTTAGTCACATCTGCAAGACAACCTCCATTTTTCATGTTGTGTTAAACCTTTACATTTATACTAATATTGTTGAGCTTTGGGAAGAGGGGACATTAAAAACCTGAGAAATAATATTGTTTCTTTTTTCCTCATTTCTTTTAAAACCGTCCAGGTAATATTATTTTGTTGTTGTTGTTTGGAATTATTGGAGGTAGTGAAAATTCTTTTCAAAAAGGAAGCTTGTAACCTTTGGACACTTATAATGCGCAATATTCCTAAACTATTCTATAGTATTCATTTTTGTAAGCCTTCCTATGTCAGCATTTATAAAATAATTATTTTATTTTATATAGGTAGAAAGGTTCATTCTTCTATTTGAATAGAATAGCCTTTAGGCAGCAGTTTGGGCATTGCCAGGAGCAGCTATGGCCCTAGGGAGCACTGTTGTTCAGAAGAGTTGTGACCAGGACATGCAAACAGGGATTGAGAGGGTGTAGAATTTTGTGCATCTGTTTGCATAGAAGGGCACATGAGAAGGATCCTGCACCCTGTGTGTAGGCCCACAGCCCAGGGAAGCACTCTAGGTCTCTGTCATGATGGTGGACACTCACCTCAGAGTTAAAACCAGTGTTTCTACAGAGAAAGCTCCTGAGATGTTTGATGCTTTCACAGGTAAAGACTGTAAGGAGAAGCTGCACCAGCAGCACACACTGGATACTACAAAAATAAATGAGTGTTTATAGTGGTTGACTGTCTGTTAAGGGGCACTGAGATGCCCATTTGCTGGCCTGACAAGATATCTGCTGCCTTTGGGGAGTTAAGATCTGGGATGTTGCTGTGAGGATGCCACAAACTGTCAAGAACACAGATTACTATCTGTTGTTATTCTTTCGTGAGGGCAGAATAGACACAGCAAGTCAGAACCTCGGCAGAATCAAGGAAGACTGCAAAACCCTGGGGGTACAAGTGAAAAACAGTGGTTCCCAATTTATCTTTTATTCCATTTCACAAGTTTGAGGAAAGGGAGCTGTCAGAAATAGGCGTATAATGTAAAACTTCTGGTTTTGTGGATGGTGGCATTGAGGGTTTTGGTTTTAACCTGTCAGGGAAGTATGGAATTGACCTATCTAGATGAGGCAAGTAGCTCTCTCTTTTGTAGAGAGATGGCCAACTTGATAAGGTGGGCTTTAAACTGAAGGACTCAGGGAGCAGAGTCAAAATTGCTAATGATCATGCCATTGCATCCATCTGGGAAATAAGCCAGGCAAACCAGAGCAGTGGAAAATGTTCTATAGCTGCCTCCCAAGATAAGACCATCTGGAGTGTATGTGTACCAATGAATGCATCCTGTGGAACAATCAGGAAGAATCATAGAATCATAAAGGTGGGAAATGACCTTCAAGATCATCAAGCCCAATAAACTACTAAATATTAGAAGGAATATTGAACCATGTCCTGAAGTGACACACTTAGATGTTTTTAAACACCTTCAGTGAGGATGATTCCACCACCATCCTGGGCACCCTGTCCCAAGACCTCACTACTCTCTCAGTAAAAATTTTTCCCTGATATGTAAACTAAACCTCTACCGGTGCAACTTAAGCCTTTTTCCTCTTGTCCTATCATTAGTCACTTAGGAGAAGACATCAACACTCACCTCACTACAACATCCTTTTAGGTAGTTGTTGTAGAGAGCAATAAGGTCTTTTCTCAACCTCATCTTCTCATACTAAACACCCCCAGGTCCCTCAGGCATTCTTCATAAGACATTTTCTTCAGACCTTTTACCACCTTCATTGCCCTTGCTGAACTTGCTCCAGCACATAATAACTGGAGCTCCATACCTGGTCAGAAAGTTATGATACAGAAATAACTGAAACATTGTGAGACAACTCACATTACTGGAAGATGACAATGGATGGCTGTAGGCTGATTTGTAAAGACAGGCAGGAATGAAGAAAAGGAGGAATCATGCTCTGTGTTAAGGTAAAACTCAAATGTATAAAAGTCAGCTACTGAAATAGTGGAAGCCCTGTTGAATGGCTCTGGGTCAAGATCAGAGGGGTCATCTCCATGGGGGATCTTACAGACGTAAGGTATCTGCTAACGACCTCCAAACCAATATAGTAAATCCAATTGTTCTGGTTTGAGTAAGAACTAAACAAATTCTGTTTAGTGATTTTACTTTTCAGCTCATGTTTTCTAACTAACTGCACTTTCTGAAGTCAGCAACATGTTTTTCAGACAGTGTCTGCTTCTAGTAGTGATAACACCTCATGTTTAAAGTTACTACCAAGGATACCAAGGCCACTGCTAGAACTTGTGTATCATACTGGGGGTGCAGAAAGTGAAAGACTGCACCTGTGGGGTGGAGCAGACAGGACAGGTGACCCCAAACTGACCAGCGAGGTTTTCCATCCCATATGCATCATATCCAGTATATAAAGCTGGGGGATCCGGAAGATCTCTAAGAGCTTGAGAGAGAAAAGCAGCTAAGCTAAGCATGTAAGCTAAACTGTCAGGCTAAGCAAGCCTAGGCTCTCAGCTCGGGTTGTTGGTGTTCTTCCTCTCTTGAGGGGTCGTCCCCCTCAGAGAACCAAAGAGGACTTTGTCCATTCTGCCTTTGATTTTGATTGGTGTGTTCCTGAAGCCAGTACCAGAATCCAGCTCCTGAAAACAGCTCCTGTCTGCTGCGGGGACCAGTCTGGGACTCTCCCTGTGACAACTCCACACCATCAGTGACAGTGATGTAATTACCATTGGGGGATTAGGTTCATTACTGGTTTTGTGCAGATTTGTATATATCTCATTATTATTATTTTCATTAAATTGTTCTAGTATCCTTTTCTAATTGCTGAGTCTCTCTCCCTTCTTTCTTTTCTATTCCCCTTTGGGAAGGGAGGGGGTTTAAAAGAAAGTGTCTGTTATCAGTCTGGGGTTGCCCTGGCCCTAAACTGTGACACCAATATTTGGGTCACTTAAGTAAGTTTCAGGTCAACAGAACCTCATACTTATTGGTGATTTCAACTATCCAGACATTTGTTGCAAGAACAATACAGCAGCTCACGTCATCCATTACCCTAGAATGTGTAGACAACTACTTCCTCATAGGAATGTTAGTTATGCCAACCAGGAATGAGACACTGTTAGACTCAAAATTAGCTGGGAAGGATTATGTGGGAAATTCAATGAAGTATAAGGGATCTATCAAGTGCTGGGAGTTTTTCAAGAACACTCTTCTGAAGGCACAAAAAGAATTCCTCCCCTTTATAGGTCATGGAAGCAGATGGAACAAGAGACCTCTTTGGCTTAACTGCAAGCTTATGAATATGCTCAAAACCAAAAGTGGCATATCAGAGCTGCAAAAGTCAATGTATACACATCAAGAACTACAAAGGCATTGTCAAGGTGTACAAAGATTCAGTTAGAAAAACAAAAGCTCAAATTGAAATTGGCCAGACATGTAAAAAGAACAAGAAAGAAAGGTTTCTTCAGGTACATAAACACCAAGCAGAAATGGAAAGAACATATTGGACCCTTGTTAAACAGTAGTGGTGAATTAGTTACCAACACTGTTGAAAGGGCAGAGGTTCTCAACATTTTCTTCACCTCTGTCTTTGCCAGCACTGCTAGGGTTCAGGCCTTGGAAACAAAAACCCAGGTTGATGCAAACATAGACCCATCATCAGTGAAGATGAGTTTGGGTTGTGAACAGGAGATTATTAGTACAGGAGATTTACCCCTACAAATTGGTGAGCCTGACAATATCCACCTGAAGGTATTAAGAGAGCTGGCTGATGTCTTTACAAGGCCACTCTCTGTAATCTTTGAGAAGTGGTGGAATATTTCAGAAGACTGGAAGGAAGCTAATGTTATTCCCATCCACAAGAAGGCCTTAAAGGAGGATTCAGGAAATTATAGGTCTATCAGACTTACTTTAGTCCCTGAATAAGTTACAGAATTAATCTTCATAAAGGATAATACAAGTCAAATTAAGAGACTGGGTAAAGCCAGCATGGGTTCATCAAGGGTAAATTCTGCTTGACGTACCTGATCACCTTCTATGACAAAATAACCCTCTCGGCTGATGCAAGGTTCAGGGTGGTCACTATCTACCTGGATTTCTCCAAGGCTTTCAATACAGTTCCCCATAGACTCCTTCTGTAGGAAAGACAATTGTCTAGACAATGCATTATTGTCTAGACAAGGGGTTTGTGAAGTGGGTAGGGAACTGGCTGACAGGCTTCACCCACAAAGTTGTGGTAAATAGCTTCTTTTCAAACTGGCAACCTGTCACAAATGTGATCCCCCAAGGCATCAATACTGGGCCCAGTGCTGTCTGATATCTTAATAAGTGTTCTGGATGATGGGATCAAGAACACCCTGATGACATTTGCCTGTGATAATGAACTGAGTGGAAAATTGGACACTTTGAAAAGGAGAGCAGGAAGACATGGATGGGCTAGAAGTCTGGGAGTTCAACAAGGATAGGTGTAAGGCCTTTCACCTGAGAAAACAGAATCCAGGAATGCAGCACAGACTGGGATCTACATAAGTGTGAAGCAGCTCTGTGGAAAAGGACCTGGGAGTCCTGATAGACAACAAACTTGTATAAATGAACAGTGTGTTTCTCTGGTAACGAAAGCCAATAGGATGATAGGTTGCATCTACAAGGGCATCACTGGCAGACATAAAAAAGTAATCTGTTTCACTTGGTGCTTATCAGGCTATACCTGGAATACTGTGTTCAGTTTTTGTCCCTGCTACACAAAAAAAGATATGGACTCTGAGAGGATCTAGAGAAGGGCCACAGAGATGATGAAAGGTCTGGGAAGCCTATCATATAAAGGGAGGCTGAGAGACTTGAGTTTGTTCTGCCTTGAGAAAAGATGTCTTAGGGGACAATTTATTGCTGTGTTTCATCATGTGAAGGCTGAATACAAGTAAACATGGAAAAGATGAGGGGTAATGTTACTCCTGGGAAGATCTGAACTGGACACAACATTTTTTTCACAATTAAAACCATCAACCATTGGAATAATCTCTCCAGATAAATGGTAGATTTCCCAGCACTGTACACTTTTAAGATTCATCTGGACAGGATGCCGGACCATCTTGTCTAGACTATGCTGATGCCAACCCTACCCCTTCTGACCTGGTATGCTATGATTCTATGATTCTGTATCATAGCATTAATTGAACATTGAACTTTTATGTTTTTGATTGGTCTGAAGTTTCTTACCTTAGCACAATTGCAGAGAAGAGATTAAAAGAGTTGGTTAAAATTAAGAGTTGTATGCTAAACCTTTTTTTTTCTTTGGTTTTGATGTTTTTTGTTCTTTTTTGTTCTTTTTTTTGTTTGGGTTTTTTTAATTTATTTTTTTTTTATTTAGCTGGTTGTCCTAAAGAGAAGCTTTTTTAAAAAATTGTCATGCTTAGTCAGTTTCAAGCACAGCTTATTGAAATCAATGAGATAGCACAACTGCTTATAGTTAAAAGCTTGGAATGTTTCTTGGCTGAAGATCATATTTCACCATTGGTGAACAGGCCCTGTTTATTCTCCTCCAAAAATTATCCTTTATAACATTTCTTCTAAAATCCTGAAAATTTGGTAATATAATTTTTTAAATATTTATTAAAACAAACAATAACTGTCACTCATATTGAAGCCACAGTACAAGTTATAAAGATAGAGAAGTTAATTTCACAGTTTACTTTCCATCACATTTTTCCTTCTATAAACTGCCCACCACTACCACTTCTGGTTATCTTTGTGCCAAATTTTAGGAGTTTTCTGAAGATGTGAATTATGAAAGAACTTGCTCTCAGGTACTCACACTTTTAAAGGTAATAAAATTATCAAAACAAGCAAGTTAGCAATTTATTTCTTTGAAAGATGGGCTAATACTTTTTTTTAAATATATATTTATTTATTTTCCTTTTTTTTCTTAATTACATGCAAGAAAAAATAAAATCTGAATATCAGGCAGTCAGGCACTTAGAAATAATAAACTGTAGGAATTAATGTGTATGAAGCATGAGAAAAAGTGTAAGCATACTGGGGGTCTTAAAGGATAAAAATATACTTCAGTAACCTCTTAACCACTAAGATAATGTCTTCACATCTGTGTATATATTTTTGGAACTCTTCAGGATGAGTTATTATTTATAATAAGGACAGGACGAAGTCTGAAAGTAGGGTTTGTATGCCAAAAATCCTGCCTAATTTTTCTTGCAATTCCAGGTGACTAATGGTACATCTCCTCACAAACTTTATCCTGCCAATGTCCTGAGCCTGCTGCATTTAAAACAGAATGCCACTGTACTACAGGGTGTTATTTTAGCCTGGTAATGATATATGCAGTGAAGACTTTTCAGTAAGTTTCTGTTTTCCCATAAACATTCTGACAGTTTAATACACTGTCTTACAGTTTAAATTAATTCTGAGGACATGAAGCAAAGGCTTTGCTTCTTTCTTTCTTTTAATTAAAACTGCCAGAAATAGGGACAATTTTATATCAGTCTTTTTTAATAGAGATTCATTTCTACTCTCAGTGTCTTACCTGCAATTGCTGGTCAACAGAGATGAATGTACATTTTCTTCAGAGTCATGCAAGGAGACCTAAGGGATGGAGTGAACCAGCACAATGCCTTTCACTGATGGAGCTTGTGCTGAAATTCTAAGACCATCCTTTAATTTCTATTGCACACTAAAGACAATATTCCTCATCCTGCCAGGGCAAGACATTAATTGGCCTAGGTTGGACTAGTCCCTGAATTACTTGTGTACTTATTAAGTATAATTTTCTATATCTATGGGTAAATGTTTAAACTAAACAAACACAACATAAATGAACAAAAAACCCAACAACCTGAACTCAAAATGTTTCAGCAGGATTCTCTGTACTAATGGAAAATGGTAAGGACTGTTTAAGCCTCCTTGAACCTGGGAGGACAAACTCCCAGAGTATCTTACAATTCAGAGTAACCCAAGTGTTCAAAGAAACGTAGCTTAGTGAAAACATCCCTCCTTTGAAATCACCTTGTGATTTTGTAATGAAAAATAATAGTTTTCTAGTCCATTATATGTTTATACTATACAATATTTGTATTTTATTTAGTGCTCCAATGGACAGAAGTCAATAATAAAATATAAAATTTATTTAATACTGGGCACTAGACCACATGTTCTCAAAGTGCTTACAGAGCCTCAGTTTATTAAGCCACCACTATTTGTTATGGGTTTCTGAGAAAAAAAATGTTTCCTGGCTCACCTGCCCCTTTTTTCAAAGGTGATACACTTTTTCCCCCTGAGTTCTTGCAAAAGCTCCTTGTTCAACCAGGCTGGCTTTCTATCCCACTGACTAATTTTTCGACACATAGGGGCAGCCTGCTCCTGCACCTTCAGAAATGCATTCTTGAAGTAAACTAAACCTTCCTGGACCCCTTTATTTAGGAGGGCTGCTTCCTAATGAATTCTCTGCACCAGCATCCTGAGTAGTCCAAAGTCAGCCCTTCAGAAGTCCAAGGTAGAGATTTTACCAATGGTACTCCTAGCTTCAGCACATATTGGAAATTCTATCATATCATAGTCTCTGTTGCCCAGAAGACCTCCAACCTTCTACCAGCCCTTCCCTATTCATAAACTGTAGGTTTAGTAGGCAACTCTCTATTAAAGGAAACAGAGGGCCTGATCTGCAGACCTGACCCATGGCACAGGGAAATCTGCTGCCTCCCTGGTGCTCTGGTTAAGGACATTAAAAGAAAGCTGCCTGATCTGTTGCACCCCTATGATTATTATGTTTAATAGTTATCTAAGTAGGTAATGATGACATTTCTGAGAGGAGTCCAAATACAATTAAGGACTTCAGGGCACTAGAGAGACTGGTTGAAGGTTTGGGTACACAGGTAGTTTTCTCATCAATCCCTCAAGTAGTGGGGGAAAATGCAGATAGAGGGTGAAAAACACATCTAATTAACACATTTCTGAGAGACTGCTGCCACCATTGGAATTTTGACGTTTTTGATCATGGAGAACTTTATATGACACCTGGTCATATAACCTGTGTCAGCCACAGTATCAAAAGCCTTGCTGAAGTCAAGAAATACCACATCCACTGCACTTCCCTCATCCATCCATCTATTTATCTTCGTAAAAGTCTATCAGATTAGTCAAGCATGACTTCCCCTTACGGAATCCATGTTGACTACTTGTGATAAGCCTCCTTTTCTCCAGATGCTTAGAGATGGCATCGAGGACAAGCTGTTCCA